>VWZT01015124.1:0-39970 GCA_013397055.1 Pachycephala philippinensis
GGCAGCCTCTGTGCCTCCCCACTGCCCCTCAGCTGTTCAGCTGGCTCTGACTCCCCAGACTGTCCCCAAATCTCCCAGGAACGAGCAGGGTTCCCCCACCACTGTAGCCCCTAGGGATATCCTTTCATCTCAGCCACCAGTGTGTCCTTATGGTACTGTTTCTCTCACTAAACCTTGAACCTGATGACCCACTGTGGTCCTTTCCAACTTAGGACTGATTCTGTGATTCTCTCCTTTCTCTTCCCTGGTGCAGAGCCTCCCCAAGAACGTCTTGCAGGCCAGCGGTGCCACATCCCACACTTGATGGCCCCTCAACTGCCCAAACAGCACAGGAACAGCTGGCAGGGATCCCAAGGCCACCAAGACCACCATTCCAACCTACATGTCACAGCACTCTGGAGAGGAAGGACTTCCCCAGCCCTTTTCTCCATTCCCTGGCATTTGAGACTGTCTTGTGTTTGGAAGTATCTCTGTAGGCTGGTCAGCAGGCATGGCCCTCAGACTGGGCTGGCCTGCAAATTTGCATTTAAAAATTAATAAATAAAACAGTTATGGTGATTCAAGAATTTCTTGTATGGCAAATGGCTTCATCAGATTGTCCCTTTCTCAGATCCAAGGATGCCAGCTCCAGGTGCCTTGTAGCACAAGGGAAGATGTGTCTAGTCCCAGCTTCTGACTTCAGCCCTGGTTGGGGAAAGACCCATCAGGTTCATTGGAAAGAAAAATATATATAAGGCAATTGTTTTGCTTCTACTCTTCCTTTTTAATGAAACAGTTTCCAGTGTTTTAAGCAAAACACGACTTTTCATTTTGAAATTTCCGTTCGAACCATTAAAATGTTTTAAAGCGGTTGAAGGCGCAGTGAGATGTTTTGATTTTTGTCGTTCTGAAATGTTTCACTCAACACGTTCTTCATGTGTCTTGATTTGCCAAAATTTTTCAAAGGTTTCTGCTTTCTCACCCAAGACAGATCTGTATATTTTTTACTTTTTTGAAAAGAGAAAAAAAAGGGAGAAAAAAATATAAATATTATCATCTTCATGGCTCCACAGGAAACAGAACTGTATCCAAGAAACGAAGAGCCAAGGGACTCCTCTCCAAAGGTCCAAACTTTCAGACACTTAGTCATCCCTTCACTTGCTTGCTCACACACCAAGTCTAGACATTTGCTGTCTCAAACCCTGGCAGGGACTTTCTCACCCCACAGGTCAGCCCAGAGTCTTTTGAGTTTGATTTTGAGCGGCTCCAAGGACAGGCAGTGTAGCAAAGCTGAGCATGCACAGCAGGAAAGGGAGCATGATGACAGGGAGATTGGGCACCATGAGATGCAGTGGCCTGCTGACCCTCCTAGCTCTTGTTTTGAAGATCCTTCCCTATTTTCCAAGTCAAAATGTGATGCCTCAGCACATCAGGCTGGAGAAAGCAGGAGCCAGGAGACCTTCCAGGGAGCTGGCGTGGGTAAGGTACGAGGTACACATAGGGTTGGTGAGCCTAGTGTCTTAGAGAGAGCAGGGCAGAACAATCCAACTTGCTCCAAGGGAAGCATCCCAGCACAGGATCTTGGAGGATCTATATGCCGGTGCAAAAAGGGCAAGGATTCTGCCTCTGCCCTCTGCTGGAGTCTGTAAAATTCTTCCTGTCAGAGATAACTAATCCTGGGGCCTTTACAACATTACAACATGCTTTACAACACCTCTCCTGAAAAGCACATTTCATTCCTCTGTCTCCTCCTGCCTTCCAAGTGCATGAGATTGCAATAGGTATTACCGAAAATATTCCCCATGGGAGCCAACACTGGACTCCCTTAAAACCCAAACACCATCACCCTTCCTTCCCCAAGACACAAGTGAGCACTATGCTCTATTATCTCTACACCCACTAAATCTTTCTGAAATAAAGAATAAACATTTCCACCACACATAGTGTTAGTGTATGTGCCAAGCTGCCTTGCTTCCTCTCCTCTGTGGTTATTATAAAGTGGTTTTGTTTCAATGGCGTAGCAGATGGACAGCGTCCAAGTCTGGTATCCCCACTTCCCCCAGTACCTCTTACACTATCTTTGGTTTATCACAGATTCCTGCAGAAAATGTTTATGGGAGCCTCTTGTTTAAAACCTTGGCTGCATCGCAGCATAATTCTTATTATTTATTAAATGAAAATCAAGCTGTTGTTAATGCACCATTACTGTGGCAAAGTGGAGCCCTCGGAAATGAAGGCCAAACACACTGTCTGTTCTCCGAGTGCGAGGGAAGCATCCCACTGTCACCATCGCTCAACACTCATGAAGCCACTGGGATGAGAAGCGTTTTCCTGGCCTGGGACTCCTTAAACATTTCCTTTTTACTGAAGAGAGACCCCTTTGCTTTGCTGCCCCAAACCTGACCTCCCAGAGCCAGACAGTGCACAGATCATACCTCACATCATCAGAGGGGCTCTACTTAAGACACCACTTTGGCCATGCCCTTCTTCGTTCACCATGACCAAATTAATTTTCCTCCCTCTTCTGCAATTCTCCTCTAACAGAAAATTTTCCACGGAAAACCCAAAGCCCCTTCTATTTCCCAGACAGCCACAGTCCCTGTAACACAATAAGCTCCATATAGATGGTCTCCTTTACATTGAAGTGTGGCAGTGTTTACATTCCTAACTGGTTTTCAGAGGAAATTCTAAAATTTTCCTGGAAATGTCGTGTTGCTTTGAACTGATGGTTTATCTGTCGATTTAGTCATTAACCTTCTTCCTTACTCCTCTGGCTTTTGATAAGACAGAAAATGTCAAAGGAACAGGAAATAGGCTCAGAATGATTTCCCCTGGCAAAGGATCCCAGTTCTCAGAAGCAAAGGGAGTTTTCTCATCAATTTGAGCAGAGACGCGGCTTCACTCCAGGTGCCAGGTTAAATCAGCCTTCGGGTTTTTGTAGGGTTTGTGTGTTAGACTTTAGGCCCTCCTGGAGGGATCTTAACCTGGGGATCTCAAAGCCCTTTCAAAATGAGCTAAATACCACTGATCCCAGTAAAGATGAGAAGAGCCAGAAATACATTCATACTCACTCCCTTCCCAGCCTCACCTTCAACCCCTGCGTCACACCAGCTCTGCCATGGTCATGGTCTCTTCTATTAAGAAATACATGTCTTAATTAATACATTGCTTATTAATATTACCTATTCATGAAATTACTGTAAATAACCTGACCACAGGCAAAATCCTACGACCACAAGAGAAGGGAACACATTCTGTTCACACTAAAATTTGTGGTATCTAAATTGTTTGTTACTTATTCAAATACAAGTAACAAAATTCCTACCACCAGAAGTTTACCGAAAAGAAAAACATCTTTTCCCAACAGCTAACATAAACATGTAAGTGCTACCAAACATATTTACATGTTTGAAATAGATGGTATAATTACAATGAGTTATAGCCAATATTCAGACTTTCCCTGGTTTAAATGCTACCTTCTGATACAGCACAGCACATCCTTTAATTGTGATCACGTGCTCTTTCTTAGAGACTGCTGCAAATTTTTTCCACAAAAACATCTATAATTGAAAAGAAAATGGCATTGTTTAAAATAAATTGTCTACCCTCCTGGAAAGAAACAGGTGACTTCGCTTACAGAATGTCCTGTTTCTGGGACTTCTATATCAGAGCAAGCCATCTGCAAAATCATTTTGGACATTTTTCCAGACCCCAAACTTAAATTTCAGCAAGGAAATGCAGTTTTTCAAGACAGGAAAAAAAAAGAAAAAATCCCAACAAGGATTTTGAAAACAAGTCAGGTAAAAGCTATCAGTGGAAATAGCAACAAAAGCAGTCGTAGAGTCCTCCAATAAAAGCAGGTCCATTCCAGACTCAACAAAAAAGGTTTCTTACCCTCTTTCAACCAGCACTGATTTTCCTCAAAGGATACAAATAGCTTTTAAATTCACTTTTATCTAGAGAGTCTCACATTTGTGCAGTGCTTAAAAAAAGAGAAAAAGCCACATTAGAGGTAGAAATACATGACTGTATTCTACAGCTTCTCCATGAGCTCTCACAAGTCAAGCCTCCTAATGGAACCTCAAGACCTCTTTATCACCAGCAGGATGGGCTCTCTTTTGTAGGAAGCCCGTTTTCAGCTGATTTACCAAGAAGGTATATCCCCAGCCTTCTTGTACAGACATGGATATGGAAAGCCACGAGAAGGAAGGGCCTTACCTCTGGGAACCACCAGCAAGAGCCAAGGTTCTCACCCAAAGGTCTCAAGTAATACCTGCCTTGGTCACAGTGTCTGTGAAAGAAATCCCTGTTGCTTCATGTGAGCTAGAGGTAACAAGAATGACTTTCTTTGCATTTCAGATGCAGACTCACAGTTTTTGGAATGTTTTCCATCACACCATCTCCCTTCAAATGGTCTTTATGAAGTTTATCTGCAGTCAGAAGTTGGTTTTCCTCTCCTGAGTTTTCCATGTATTTCCCAGACTAAGAAAGGCTGCCATTGAAGAGGCTCAGCTTTGGGTTTCTGATATCACCTTCATAAAAGGGGGGGTCTAAGGCTATCCCCAAAGACAGTTCTCACCAGCCCTGAGCTGAGGGATAGAGCCAACACCGTCAGCCCCTCTGCAGCACTACAGTTGGTGAGAAGTGTCCTCCCATGCAAAGGTCTGCCAAGGAGCCCCTTGCTGCTCCCTGAGTCAGAGCCCTGCTATCCCATGCTCCTCTCAAGCTGGCCATCAGCACAAAGCACTGAGCAAAGAGGTGACAGTAAGAGATGCAGGTCTCCATGGTGGTAAGCAAGCCAACAGCTCCAATTTACTGAAACGCTTTTCGATAAAACGCCCCCACCCCTGCTTGGCTTGTTCACAGATTCCTTCAGTCTCTCTCCTGGGGGGTTGACCCATTGTTCCTGCAGGCTTTCGTATTATCAGCTGTCCCATCCTTTTTGTGCAACTGCTGTAGTTGGACCTTAGCCTTTAATTTCATTTTCATTTGGCTTCTTCCCCAACTTCCCATATTTGAGTGTTTCGCTTATTATCAGTCTGGTCCCTTCTGTACTTTGCTCAGCTCCATTCTGCTAATTGGTTTGAGTATGGACCCAGCATTCCCTAAAGGAGAGTCACCTCCCTTCGCACACCAGTGCTGCCACGCATTCCACACTCTCCCCAGACTCCCAGAGCAGGAGCGACACCTCCTCTTCAAAAGGTGCTGGTGTCCTTGGACTGAACGGGTCTGAGACAGTGATCGATATAATCACTGATATATGATTGTGTCCCATATTGGTTTTTCACAGCCCAGGAAACACGTCCCCTGGCAGGCCCTGAAGGTTGTAGGACAGATAGGCTTCAAACCAGACATCCATTTTCACTATTGCTTTTATCAACAGCTTTCCCTGTAATATCCCTGTATTGCACACCACCTTGGGAAGCACCCAGTTTCGAATACCCAGCAGCCTAAAACTAGGATGTCCACTTTAATTCCTATGAATTGAAAATATCTGGATTCTAGCATGGCCAGATGAACCAAAGCTGCTTGCACCACCCTTGCCAATGACCTTGCCTTTCCAGAACACAAGTCACCACTATTTCCTATGGCTCCCAGGTCATAAAGAGGTGTCAAAACCTCTTCCCTCTCACTTGTGACTACGGAGGCAGTGCTGCAGAGAGAATAACCACAAATCACAGCAGTAGCTCTCCTGTCCCCAGACCCAACCCAAGTTTGCAAAGGACTTTTCTTTGCTTGGTCGACTGGGCAGAAAACCTACAGAGCTTAATTTCTTACCACGCTTTCCCAGGAGGAAAAAATCTCACCTCGAATTGCTGTCAAGTTGAATATCGTATCTCGTCCCAAAAAGACTTGGGCAGGTTAAGCCCGGAAGAAAGAGAAACTATCAAAGGCTTCTTGTTTGATAAGGGCACATGTACACTCCAGTAGCACCTGGTTACTGTGGGACATGTGGAACTGGAAGCTGGGCTGGGGGAGCAGCTTGCCCTTCCTAGACACTGTTCTCCAGAGGGGAAGCCAGAAAGGGATAGGCTGTCACCGCCTCTGAAGCAGAGCAAAGCCTGCAGAGCAAACACTCTTCACATCTTGCAGTGAGCCCAAAGCCACCTACACTCACATTCCAGGAGTGGCACACCAGTGCCATCAACTCAGCACCTCCTGGGCAGAGAAAGCCACAGCCCTGAGAATGGAAAGGCAAGCTCAGGGGGATTGTGGCTTTGGAAGGAGGTCCTGTTGAGCCAGAGGTAGAGCAGCTGGACACTGCTCTGGAACGAGCCTACAGCTTCCCACACTGGCCTATTTAGCAGCAGCTTCAACCTTTCCAGCCTCCATTTAGTGAACGCAAAAGTCAGGGTGTCCAAGGAATAGGGACAGAGGGCTGGAAAAATGATGGTGGAGTTGTGGTCCTGGCAATGGGGAAGACAAAAGGACACATAACAATCAAAAAGCTACTGGCAACTCTGACATGCTGCTTTTCTCCCCAGTCTCATACTGGAGAAGGTCCTCAAAGGATGTAAATTAATAAATCTCATTTGAAGCAGCACCAATTTAACTCACAGTAAAGACCCGGCTTTCTAAGTTTTAGAAGTCCAAATTTAACTCACAGAAGACCTGGATTTCAAGGTCCAGGCTGGGAAGATCCCACTTGGCTCACATTGCCCTGGCCTCAAATCAAAGAGCTGAAACTCCTCCTGTGTTCCAGGCTGTCCAGCCCTGTCTCCCAGCTAAGTGTTCTTTCCCCGGTTGGATAGTCTAGATCTGAAGCAACAGAAGGATCAGGACAGAGAGAAAGGCAGTGACAGAGTCCAAGGAGGAGCAGGGAGGAGAAGAACCATCCCAGGTCCTCACTGTTCCCATGGAACAGACAGTATCAGGCTTCCAGTAGCTGGATAGGAATGGTGTGAGAGGAGAGAAATGGGAGCAGTGTTCTGGGAGATGCAACCTGCCATGAACAGAGGGGAAAGGGAGGAGAGGCAAAGGTCGTCAATCCCTCTCACAACTGATATGCCTGACCTGGGGCCATCCCAGGAGTGGGCAGCAGATGCAAAAGCAGCAAAGGGCCACGTGCTCACCCAAAGTGCCCCGTACCCCAAAGTACACCCAGAGTACACCCAAAGTACACCAGGCATGCAGGGCAGTGTTTGGCATGTTAAACTCCTCCTAGGCCAGGCCTTTTACTACCTCTACTGCAAAGCCCTGATCTCTGCCCAGGTCTGCTGAATTCCAGTTAACCCCATCTCCCTTCCCAACCTGCTCAGTGCTTGGGGCTGGGAATACAAACCATCCTGCCAAGACATGCTCTCAGCATCCAGCCCTTTCTACTCCCACTTGTTCCTCCCATTCAGCTGAGACAGAGCCAGGCCAAGAAGAGTCAGACTCCCCACATGAGCACCAAGGCTCCGTGTAAAGCAGTGAGAGCAGTTCCTAGGGCTTGGGCTGGAGAGTGGGGAAATGCCAGGCACGCCTCCTGACACCTCAGCAGCCTGCCAGTCTTGTGGCCTGAAATCAAGGCTGTCAGGGAGTGCTCAGAGCTATTAGCAGTGGTTATTTGCACTCAAGCTAAGGGGCTGGCTCTGAAGCTTTAGGCAGTCACTCTTCCAGATAACAAGAAAGGGAACTCCTTGCACACACGCACTGGACATATCTGGCCAGCTGCTGCTCCTGGGCAATGCCATGTAGTTGAAGTCAGGCAGCAAAGGCAGAGCTCTATGAGAGAGAGGAGTTCTTTAAGCTGCAAAAAACACTTGCATCAAAGGCAAATAATAACATTATTTCCTGCTTTTTTTCTTTGGTACCCAGAGAGAGAATTTGTAATATGGAATCAGAGGTTCTCCTTAAAACAAGAAATCGATGTGTCTAGTCCTCAGCTATTGTAGGACTGGATGGATCCTTCATACGGGTAGAAGAATGGTCTTGGCTTTGTGTTAGAATTGCAGCAGGAAAAAACTGCAGCGGGACACAAGAATCCTTTCATGACGGACTAAAGGAAAAAAAATCAAATTTCTGAATCTTCCCATTAGACAAGTGTTTCTGCAGGGGTATCTCTTCCCACTTGCTCAAACACCCTTCCTGTGGCCAAGTGGTGGTGACGGTGTTTGTTGCACACACATGCACACACAAATCCCACACAGGCTCTTCTCATCCCGTTTCAGGCAGTACTTCCCAGGCTGTATCAAGCACAAAGTGAAATCACCTGAAGAGTGTCGCTTTAAAAGCCACGGAAGTGCAGAGAGCAGCACCAGCAGCAGTCAATAGCAATTTCCACCGCAGGGTCGATATCATCTGATGGCTGTGTAGCTGTAAAGATTGTTTCACACACATATCAGGAGGTGGGCAGGGGCAGGAAAAGTGGAATTGGTTTTAATGATTGCAGGATTCAAAGTACTCCTGGCTCCCTCTCGCTCTTTCACAAGAAATACACGCACAAAGAATGAGAAATCAAATTTCCAGCCCTGTCAGTTCCTATCACACCAGCTCCCCAGCTTGGGCTCCTTCCCAGTTTGCCAGGAAAGCTTCTTCTATTCCTGAGGAGAGCATTACTGGGAGAAGGAGCTACAGTCTGTGTCCAAATCTCCCTGCAGCCTCAGGTCATTAGCTCCACTGCTTTGGACACGGAGCTACAGCAGAAGTGCAGCTCTCAGGTTTAGACCCAAAGGCTTTCCAGATGAGGGTAATTTGCACTATTTTACCTCCCCAGACAAGATCAGCATCTCATTTTGTTAGATGCTGGATGGGCAGGGAATATTACATGAGCACAAACAACTAAACACAACGAAGAGGGAGGGTACCCATTTTGCAGAGAAAATGTGTGAATGGCTCTAGCCTAAAAATAATAGCCCATTGTGTTTCTGCTGCCTCATAAAGTGCTTTTCAGCCGCTGACTCCAGGGGCAACACATGAACGATCGTGTCTTGGTCAATGTTAAGAGCATTGCTGTGGGAGGAAGGAGGATGGTTCTATGGCCTGGGGTTCCCAGGGCTGGCCCCGCCGCCCCAGCTCTGTTCCTCGGCTCCTTTAAACGTGCTCAAATGCCAGTCACTGCTTCTGTTTGCCTTGCACTGTCTGTCTGTCTCTCGCCCGAGGCACGGACTCTTTCTTACAGGGTTTCACTGGCTGGAGTTATGATCTCTGCTAGGATAACCTCTCAAATGCTTCTGCAGTAAATGAAAGTCAAGACTGTGTTTGTTTTACAGGAAATAATGAACACAAGTTTCTAATTCATTAGTTCACTGGCCTTTAAACACAAACTTCTGCCATGCCATCACATAAATAAGCAAGACAATTTTCCAAGGAGCTGAGCCCCTACCAGTGTCTCTCTTGACCCTTAGCACCTCCTGGGTACCAGGACAGGAGCAGAGCTGGGCATCTTCAAGCATTTCGCTCTGAAAACTGGGGCGAAGCAGCCTCTCCACTGTTCATCAGGGTGTGCCAGATGGACACAACCTACCTCCTCTCTGCTCCTCGGATCATTTCATAAAACACAAATCACTGCTGTCTTACATGCCCACCATGGAATATTTTATTGACAACCTCATTTAGGCCTCATGTGATAAGTTTGAAGCAAATACAATAACCACAGGCGTTTGCTACAAACAGGGCTTTCCTTCACCTTGTAGGGAACATGAACCTGTACATGCGGAACACATGGACGCACACATCCTTCCCTCTTTTTTTCCAGCCCCTAAGACATCAACCCTTATTTGCTGCAGCTTTTAATTTCATGCAGTAAATCGTCAAGCATTTCAGGGCCTGACCACCAGCTTGATTCTTTTATGGAAAGGATAATACATAACAAAATCTATAAGGGGTTGGAGAATGCACTGAAACTCCCAGTCTCCAGAGTCCTTTTAGAAGCAGAAATGACAGATAACAGTACCCAGATCTTGAAGTTTGGAAATAGTGAATGAAGTAGATCTTCACTGCAAGGGCTGGAGAAATTTAAGAGGGGCAGGCTGCAGTTAGGATGACTTGCTTTAAATCAACAGAAAACCAGCTTGGTTTGGTCACCAAAGGTACTATTGCCCTGGATCCAGCTTCACAAATGTCTTTCCTGTGAAGAAATATAAAGAGAAGAATGAATTTAGGGGAAACACATATTTTCAATATTTTTAGACAAGACATCTTGCTGTTTCAGTGTGAAATGTTCCTAGTTTATACCAGCAGTGCCAGGAGACATGGGCAGGGTGACAAACACAATGGAAGACAAAAAAAGCTGAATCCGTGGGATTACTAAAGCACGTTAGCTCAGCTGACACAATGCAGTGGACCTCTGACCCTCAAAGGAAGCCAGAAAATAAACTCCATCTCTCTCCATGTGCATGACACTGATGGTAAGGCCACTTGTGCCCTTCAGCCTGCCCAGCAACACAGAAGAACCTGCAGATGATGAAGATTCAAAATTCAGAGCTGTCAAGGCCATATAGGCCACCCACATTAACTAAACCTATCCTGGTACTGTGCAGCTAGAAGAGCTGTGGGAAATTCAGGTCAGTGTTTGCCTTGCCTGCAGGAACCACATAGGATGGAAGGAGACACCCCTGAGCCCCACGGTGTCTCCTCAGCAAGTTTGCATCTTTGCAAATTAGTCACCAAGCCAGCATCTACCACCTCTTCTGCTCACAATAAAAAAAAACCAACACAGAACTCCTGATGTCTTTTTAAAAATCCCCAAATTATTATTATTTTTGTTTGTCTTTTAGGTGGCATTTTCAGGTGTCTGGGGAAAAAAAAAAAAAAGAAAAAAAGGAAGATCCTTGTAATGGTGCAAGTCCAGAGGCTGGGCCTTTAAATAAAATCCCACGCACCAGGAGATGCTCAAGGCAGTGGCAAGCACAGCTTCTGCTCTGCCTGTGCTCAACCCTGCAAAAGACTGAAAGGGCTCTGTCTGCTCAGCAGTCAAAGAAAATCTTCGTTATGACTTGATCCCAGATACCCACAGAGTGAAAATAGCTGAGATTGGCATGTTCGTTAGGCTCACAGGTAAAAGGCACAGTAAGCAACAAAACCCAAAATAAACAGTGAGACTTGACAACTCTGAGCGAAGGAACCTTGCATGGGAAAGAAAAGACAATTTTGAACAGGGAGGATAGTTAATCAGGAGGTCCAGTTACCAAGGGAAATGGCAAATTCCTCATCAGTCAGAGGTGGACATCAGTCATGGGGACCGGATGTTTTCAAAAAAGCAACACTCTGGTTGAGGAACAAGTTTTTGTGTTCAAGAGCATCCCTCAGAAGAGAATACCACCCTCCATCACAGCCTCTGTGGGTGGCTAGCCGGAGCTGCCAGGCGAGCAGGCAAGGGGCACAGTGCTGTGGTCCCCTGCCCCAGCTTGGTTCCCCCAGGCTTATCAAGGCTGGTTTGGAGGCCCAGTCAAGCCCCAAAACCCTGCACTGACCATGGCCCTTCTCCAGACACCCTGCCTGGGCCAGGCTCCGAGTCACAGCCTTGGTCACCATCAGCCCCAGCACAGTGCTCCTGGCCACCGTGGCAAGCTGTGCTGCTGACCCTGCTCCAGGGCACTGCCTGCCCATCACAGCCAGCAAGCAGAATAATTATCTCTTTCTTTACTCCTTTTCGTCCCTGCATCTGCTTCTTCTTTCCTGTAGCTGCCATGCAAACCCCAGCCCAAAATACATGCTCTGGCTTCCATTTACCCTTTCAGGCAGTTTCCTTGATACCCAAGATGCTGATTTGAACCGACCTCTCTCTCAATGCCACCTTACCACCAGTTTGGCTCCCCATCCCTCCTTGGAAGCAGACATAGAAATCCAAGGGCAAAGCAGCCTTGGCATCCCTGATGTGGTCCTGCACACCTTGATCTCCCAACCAACACACAGGAGAAAAGCAAAATGGATCAATCTCTGACTTCCAGCTCCGACTGAAGACAGCAAAATGCCTGTTAGTACATCACAGCACCACAGTCCCTGCTTGGTCATGACTCCCCACATCCTAAAGGGCAGAGGTGTGGTCTCTCCTCTCCTTCTGCACCAGTCAATATGGCCAATTTAAACAGGTTTCCGCAGAAAGCAGGTGCCTGCAGCTCATGCTGCTTCCATGACCCTTGTAAATCCAGTCTCTTGAGTGAATAGCTTGTTTGGAGAGAGCCCTTCATTTGTTTGTCTGGGCTCTAGTGATAATAGCTCTAATTTATCTCTGAGCTGGGCAGGCATGTCTAATGTGTTTGAGTATTTAGAAGCATTACGGAGGTTTCATTTGGTCAATTGTTTCTTGAAATCCTTTCCCACACACAGAACAGCCATGCAAAGGTGGAACCGCTCCACCATGGGCAACCATGGGAGCCACAGCCTGCGCTGCCAGCCTGGAAAGGGCACTCACACTGGGGCAGCTGGATCCAAGGGATCGGAGGCACAGAGAATACAGAATCACAGAATATCCTGGGTTGGAAGGCACCCACAAGGATCATCGAGTCCAACTCCTGGCCCTGCACGGGACCATCCCCAAGAGTATTGTCCAAACGTTTCTTGAGTTCTGTCAGGCTTGGGGCTGTGAGCACTTTCCTGGGGAGCCTGTTCCAGTGCCCAACCACCCTCTGGGTGAAAAACCATTTTCTAGTATTGAACTCAAATCTCCCCTGACACAGCCTCAGGCCATTTCCTCAGGTCCTGTCACTGGTCATCCCAGAGAAGAGATCAGTGTCTGCCCCTCCTCTTCTCCTCACAAGGAAGTTGTGGACTGTGATAAGGCCTCCCTTAAGTCTCCTCTTCTCCAGCTGAACAGGCCAAGTGCCCTCAGCCACTCCTCATATGGCTTCCTCTCAAGGCCCTTCACCATCTTCATTGCCCTCCTCTGGATGCTCTCTAACAGCTTAATATCCTTCATATATTGTGGCACTGAATATTCAAGGTGAGGCTGCGCCAGCGCAGAGCAGAGAAGGACAGTCCCCTCCCTGGTCCAGCCTGCAATGCTGTGCCTGATGCCTCCCAGGACACGGTTGGTCCTCCTGGCTGTCAGGGCACTGCTGACTCATATTCAACTTCCCATCAACCAGGACCTCCAGGTCCCTTTCCACAGCACTGCTTTTCAGCATCTCATTCCCCAGTCTGTCTGTACATCCAGGGTTGCCCCATCCCAGGTGCAGAATCTGGCAGTTTCTCAGAAATTAAAGACCAAGCAGACAACCTTTGAAAGGGATAATGACAAGTCTGGAACATGGCATCACATCTCTTCCTGCTTAGACCTTCCAGCCATGTTTGCTTTAGCATCTCCTCCATGGAGGCACACTCCATCCCAGCCCAGACTGGACAGGGTTATCTTGGTGTCTGCAGCAGGAAATACACACAGCTGACCAACACATTGTACCTAACCTTAAATTGACTGCACTCCAAAGTCCACTCCAGCTATAACCAGACATCAGCTCAAGACCCCTAAAGTTGGGTCCCAGCAGATGGGGTTAAGCTGAGTCAGTGCTAGGGAACAGTGGGACGAGGTCACAGGTGGAGCTTTTCATCCAACCACAGAGTTACAGCCCAGGACTACAGGGCTGAACATGCTCCTGCACATCACCTGCGTTGTGCCAGCATGCTGCGCGTGCTCCGGCCCGTGACAAATGCAAGGTCACGTGCTTTGCCTTAAATCACTTTCGTGGAGGTTTCAGCAATTCTCTTCATGCCATTTCAGCTAATTTTAGTTGCGAGCTGAGAGGCCGTTACTGAGGTTCAGCTGACTGGTGGCAATTTATCAGGTCACCCTGTTGGGGTAGGGAGCACGATCCTGCTCAGCTCTGCGCTCTCCTTTCCGAGCACAAAAGCAGGAGCATCGAGAGCCAGACCTGTAACCTCAAAGCAATTTAAGGGAGCATTAGCCTGAGCAAGACCACATTGCTCCCCGTGCCTGTCCTCCACCGAGATGCAACCGGTGCCCGGGTGGAGCGTGTCGGGCATCGCACAGCCAGGAGGAAATCACGCTGCAGCTCCCCAGCTGCGAGCATGGGGCTAATTTATGGAGGCCAAATGTAATTACTTACCCTGGCATGCAGCCAGCACACCAAGGTTAACACCCTTGCTCTCCGTAGAGTGCCAGGGGAATGTCAGAGGGATGCTGTCAAGTCATTTTATACACCTCGACTTCAGATGTTGGAAATAGCAAGATTTAGCAAGGGCCAGTCAGGAGCAAAAGGGTTCTCTTAGAATTTTTTTTAAAATTTTGAAAGAAAGGATTTGCTTTCTGCTTGGCTGTTTGGGTTCATTAACTTCAGCTTTACTGTGCTGCACCAAGGACCCAAGTACAGCAATCCTGCAGAAAAACGAGGACTTGCAGATGCCTCCGTTGGTTGCTTTGGAAAGTTTTGAGCCTCTCTTGGCTTTGATGGAGAAATCTTCTGAGGCCTTGAAATATATTGCCTCATCTCTGTCCCTGAGCTCCCCATCCCTGTGATGGCCTTGGCAGTGTCTGAGCTGTCAAGTCCTGGAGCAACGGCTGGCGCAGACGCTGCATCTGTGACACACTGGCCGGAGCGTGTGCTCAGCTCCACAGACTCCTATGGTGCTGGCAAAAGTTTCTTATGGCTCTCTCTTTTTTTTTTTTAAAACATGGGTTTAAAGCAAATTGAAATAGCCCTTGTTAAAAATAAAAGCCACCAAATTTAGCCTTCCTTCCCTCTTCCCCTGCCACCTCCCATTTCCTGGAGTATTTGCAACAGGCAGCTGGTAGGGAGGCTTTTCCCCAGGGGTTTTGTCTGTTATTTATAAAGCTCTGATGAAAAAATGCAAAAGAAAGAGAAAGAAAAAAAATAAATCAACTTCCAGGTGACCTCTTTTCTTCTGCAGCAGCTCTGCTCCCCCGCAGCAATGAGGCATCGCAGCAGCCACAGCTTCAGGGACCACATCCAGCATCCTTTTGGGTCAATGCAGTCCTGGCCTCTGCCTTCCCTGAAGGTTCTCTCCAGCCCCTTCTCTGTCCTTCAGGGATATAGCAGCGAGGGACATAGTTTCCTTCATTTAAGGTTTACTAGTTCAGCAAAATATCACAAGTCCCCACCTCTTAACAAGCACCATGTTACTGGCAGTTGTCCCTGGAACATACTGGTTGGGAGGACTTATCATAGAAACATAGAATTGTTTGGGTTGGAAGGGTCTTTAAAGATCATCTCATCCAGTTCCTCTTGCCATGATAGGGACACCTTCCACTGGACCAGGTTGCTCCAAGCCCTGTCCAACCTGGCCTTGAACACTTCCAGGGATGGGGCATCCACAGCTTCTCTGGGCAACCTGTGCCAGTGCCTCAGCACCCTCACAGGAAATAATTTCTTCCTAATATCAAATTTAACTCTGTCCTCTGTCAGCTGAAAGGCATTCTGCCTCGTCCTATCACTCCCAGTTTCTCTCTCCAGCTCTTTTTTAGGCACTTTAGGTACTGGAAGGTGCCCTAAAGTCTCCCTGGAGTCTTCTCCAGGATGAACAACCCCAAATCTCTCAGCCTGTGAAAACCCCTCTGGCCTCCACCTTAGTCCATAACCCCACACAGGAAAGAGCAGGACAGGGCATCAGTCCCTTTACTCTCTGTGGGTCACCTTTCCAGCAGGAGGGTGAGGACAAGCATGGCAAGAAGAGCAGCAATCCCCATCAAAGGGCTGGGACCTCTGTGTGCTCCACTCAGCCGGGCAGGGAGCTGGGAATGATGCCCTTCACGGAAGCATTAACCCACATTCCCAACTCCTGTGGCTGCAGGGATGCATATCCACATATTTATCTATATGTACGTGTGTGTATGCACTATGGCATGCATACGATGCACATTGAGATAAATAATATTTTGAGAACAAACATTTCGTTTTAAAAGTTGCTGTCTCACAACAAGTTAATTATCTATCATATCATCTCTCAAACCCAAACATTTTGGAAGCTAGGAAATAACTAATTAAGATCATCATAAATCTTGCTCTGTCTCACAAGCCCATTTTCCTAAGAAATAGGAAGAAATACATATTTCATCACAATGCAACATCCGTAAGTCTGACCTATAAGATATTAATGACTAGTTCACGTGGCTTCTCTATCTAAACACTTTCTTGCAGAGGTTACTCTAAGGAGGCACAGGGTAATTATTTGGTAACACTCTCCTGGCAACCTATCTTCCAACAAATCTGTAGACAGGGACAGTTAGGAGGAAAAAAAAAAAAGACAACATTAGAATCTTCTTGCTTAACATGAGGCATGTGACTTCCTTGGATCCGTTTTGCTTCGAACCAGGACAAATCTTAAGATTTAAGACATAATTCACTGCTCCCAGTTAAAGATTTGCTCCCTCTTCCTCTTCCAGACAACTGCTCTCAATAGGCTCCTTAGACCCAGGGCTCTACTCACATCTGTGGCTTTCCTTGGATTCCTATTTGGCCACAGCTTTGGAGAACCGCTGGTCATTCCTAGAAGACAACTTCAGATTGATCCAGGAGAGATAAATGAAGCTCACTAGAGAAGATGCACAAAGTTAGGGCAGAACTACAACACCATTAATGCACTCAGCATAACTGAAGAGCTTAAGGACTTGAATATGGAGGAAGTTTAAGTTTTGTTTTTTTTTTTTAGTTAGAATGTGAAACCCAGGTGGGACAACCACTCAAGCAAGGCTTTGAGCCTGGAACCATGTTTTATAGGAAAAGTGTGTTCACATTTACCATCAGGACTACAAAGGAAAAAAGATGAGGTGGGGGAGAGATCAGCAAAGGAAGACACATCTGGAAATCAAGAAATACAGGAACAAAATGAAAGTTGGCAGGACTCAGGCAGAATTAGACCTTGAAGGGGAGACAGAAACACAGCAAAAAGGGTTTTTATCATAAAAGGAGAACAAGAGAAAGTACGACTGCTCCGCACCTACGGTGGAGGTCTGTGTTAAAGTAGTTTGGACATGGCACCAAGAATACATCAATGCTTGGTGCCTGGCAAGGGCAAAGGCAAGGGCAAAATGAGGGCAAAATGTAGAAATAGCAACAATCCTCACCCATGTGATGGTCTAGGGCGGAGGGAGGCAGATATTCCTCATAGTCCCTCACTTTGTGAGCCAGCAGCCAAGTCACTTTCCATGATCACAGGGTAGGAGCTGCAGCACCCTCGTGCAGCTCTGCCAAGGTCAAGGGGCTGCAAGGCCTCCAAACAGGTTTGAAGTTGGGATCATTTGGACTTAGAGCTCACTACATGGAAAATGAGCCAAAACACGAAATTCTTTTTGCAATTTTGTATCTCAGTGGGCAAATCTCCAAACCAGATAAAGCAGAAGGATCAGACTTCAGCTAATGGTGCCCCATGGGACACATCCCGTTGGAGTGGGAGGTTGGGGAACATGGGACAAGGGACCAGGAAGCAGAGAAGGGCAAAGGAAAGTTAAGCTGAAAGGTTGCAGAAGTGTCCTACAAGACAATGTGCTTGCTTTGGACACAAAGAGCCACCTCCAGCCCAGCAGCTGCCACACACCAATCCACCTCCCCATCCATGAGTCAGGGAACCTGCAGGAGCAGGAACTCCTGGCCTTGGGGCAGAGGGGACTTTGATGCAGTCCAGCTGGGTATTTAGACATAACACTGTATACAGGGAGGCTCTTCCACTGTTGAAGTAGGCCCTGATTTTGTGAAGGGCATATACAAGCAAATCAAGGTAAAGGAAAGAAAGGCCCTTTTTATACTGGAATTAAAATGTCTAGACAGAGCCTTTCTGGTGTAACTGGACCTACATACACTGATCATGATACACCTGATAAAATTTCCCAGGTAGACAGGGACTAAGAAATACTTTGGCAGAAACTGCAGCAGAAGCCATTTCAAAAGTCTTTAATCTTGAGAATGACTTATGCTATGTAATGAAGTCTGCATTATGGCTGTTCATTACATGGACCCTGAACACTTGAAAGCAGGAGGATTTTCCTTGGCATCACGACAGGAATCCATGGCATAGGCAAGGCTGGCCCTCAGCGTGAGGTCGTATCTCCCTCTAGCTGCTGGTCCTGGGGACTCCGCAGCCTTTGACCACCCAAAGCTTGCACAAACCCTGACCTCTCCTGCGAGCTGGCGCTTCCAGTGCTGCACGTCTTGCAGTCACTTCCTGCTGCTGCAGTGCTCCTCCAAGGAGTGCAAAATAGCTCATCCTTTGGAGAGAACATACTGCAAAAGGGAGGTAGAGAGGCCAAGAGTAAAAGCCACAAGGTCAATGGCTTCTTCAAAATAAGCCAACGTACACTGGCCAACGTGGTGTGCAGAGCTCAGGATACTCTGCAGGGAAGACATCCTATGCCAGGATACTCGTGGCTTATCACAGAATCACACGATGTTTTGGATTGGAAGGGATCTTACATATCATCTTGTTCCAAGCCTCTGCTCTGGGCAGGGACACCTTCCACTACCTCAGGTTGCTCCAAACCCCATCTAACCCGGCCTTGAACACTTCCAGGGATGAGTCATCCACAGCCTCTCTGGGCAACCTCTCTGGTGCCAGTGCTGCACCATCCTCAGACTAAAGAATTTCTTCCCAATATCTAATCTAACCCCTCTCTGTCAGTTTGAAGCCATCACCCCTCGTCCTATCACTACAGCTCCTTGTCAAAAGCCCCTACAGCTCTTTTTCCAGGCCCCCTTCAGGTACTGAAATCTGCTGGTAGTGACTCTTCCTGGCAGGTGCCAACCAGATAATCAACAACAACACCCCAAAAAATAACAAAGAAAAAAGTTTCCTTGTCTGCCACTTATTTTCTTTGAATACATCTGGACCTTTAAGTTCTCTAGAAGCACGAACAGGCTGGGAGGAGGAAGAAACAGAGAGCAGCAGGAAAAAGTCAACATTTCAACAACTAGAAAGAGTCCAGCTCAAGCACTCACAACACTCTAAAAATAAACGCTCCTCAGGCACAGCAGGAACTTTATCAGCTCTTCACAGCACAAACACAATTTCCAGTTCCAATCACTTTTTTAAGCCAACAGGAGAACTAAAATGAGACTTTATCAGGCAGCTGAGAGCACCCTGGGGCTCCTTATCATCCCTCTGGTCGGGCTATTGGTGCAGGAGCTGGTTGTCATGCTATTTCCAGCACTGCTTGTAACAGAAAGGCACTATGGGACAAATGGCACTTCCAGCCACCTTCCAGTCGGGCTGAGGAACATCTCATACCTTGCTAAATTCACCTTGCTTCTCCCAGGATATAAAAGCAAAGTGTGTCTGTATGACAAGGCAATGGCCACAGCTCTACTCTTCCCCTTAAGCAAATCCTGGCTCTCCAGATCCCCTCTGCAAGGTCTGTAGAGCTCCAAGAGAGCCTTCTCACATCTCCTGAAGGTCCCTTTACATTGCCTATGTGATAGGGAGGGGCTCCAGGCTGAGGCCAACCCCAGAGCACGTCTGTGACAGACCCTGGCAAGAACAGCCACGTACACATGCACAAACATACACACACAGTGTCCACCTTGCAAAGTTTCCCCTGGATTTTTGTTACCATGTCATCTATTAATTATGTAATTACATCTCCTAATTATGGGATTCCTCCAGTATTTATACTCATTACATAAATGGCGGCAATTACACTAATTAGGTTAATGATACAGGATAACAGTCTACAAGTTGCTTTAAAGGGACACTCTCAACGCACATAGGCCAAGGATGCTCCGTGGCAGGTCAGCGGTTGGGTGGCATGCAGACATGCTCCCTCACCCTGTGGCAATGCTGCTTCTGCTATCTCCTTGCCGGGCCTCTACCTGAGCACTGGGGCTGCCACCATGGGGCTTCAACTCTGCCTGGACAGGGAGTGGCTGCAAAACAAGCTACCAGGGAGCTAAGGAATCCTAGAATCATAGGTCTATGTTGGAAGGTGTCCTAAAGATCATCTAGGCCAATCCCTTGCTGTGGGCAGGGACACCTTCCACTGGACCAGGTTGCTCCAAGCCCTGTCCAACCTGGCCTTGAGCACTTCCAGGGATGGGGCAGCCACAGCTTCTCTGGGAAAGCTGTGCCAGTGCCTCACCTCCCTCAAAGTCAAGAATTCCCTCCTGATATCCAATGCTCCACTGAAAACTGTGGTCCACTACTTAAGCATGACCATCTCTAGCTGGAAAGCGGGAGGAAGGGTTGCAAATATTTCTTCTCTGGCTGTATGGAGACCTGGGAAGAGGAAGGCAGAGCACCTGTGTCCTTCCAGGCTCCCCTGCACTACTTCTGAATGCACCCCAAGTCCTTGAGCCCTGCTCAGCTGGATGCGACCCAGTTTCTTGCTTATAGGCATTTCCAAAACGGGAGGTTTGCAGAGAGGAAATCCAGCTCCTTTGCTCGGCGGCACTCTGCAAAGACAAGCATGTCCTCGGGGTGAAAGGCGAGCCACGGGAGGCTGCAAGGAATCTATTTTGCTCAGCGCCCTACTTACCCAGATTTGCTGGAGCCAGAGCAGCTCGTGACAAGGTCCTTGGCCCTCTATCTCACCCAAAAGGATCCTAAAAAGCAGTGCCAAGCTCCATTACCCTCCAGAGTGGCCCGGAGCACAGAAGAAAACTTTCTCGCTTGGATTCAAATGCAGGCACTTCTCTGGTGGAACACGGGAGCCTTTTGCAGCACTTTGGAGTATGATGAATGACCCTTTGTCCTGCAGCCACTACAGAAGGAGAACGTAATTACCCAAACTGGAATTCGGCCAGGATGCAATTTTATGCCGAATGAATTTTTTTCCCCCTCCTTAAAGTGTTTGCAAATCCCCCTTTAAAGATAAAATCCCAGAATAAAATCCACCGCTTGCTTCAAAATTGGCCCAATTCCATTATAAGTCAAGTGAACAACTCCATTTTGCACCTTTAAGGCCGTGGAGCACTCTATGTTGCGCAAGAGATTTCCTTATTGGCAAGGTTGAGGAATGCTGATTTCTGCTACTGAACTGCTGTCTTAGCCCTAAACTATATCCCTGTGTCAGCTGCCCAAAGACATGTGTAACCAGGTCCATTTTCTGAGAGATATACAGCTACGTCCAGCTTTATAGCCTGCTCCAGCAGGACATGGCTGGCACTTCCAGTGGAGCGGGCTGACCAGTCTCCGCTCTAACAGGCGGGGTCTATGGCTCCGGCGGGAGTCTTGCAGAAGCATATATCGATTGTAAATAACGTCTCAATATCCTATAGTAGGTCATAAATCAAAAAGGGGTTGAAATATCTTCTCCGAGGGACTTTTTTTTTTTCAAAGGAGTCTATTTCTTGTTTAGTAGTTTTCTTTTTAGAGTTACTGCACCGACCTTTTACCCCAGGTGCCAGGTTTGAATAGAGGCTGGTGATCCCTGCTTGGCCTTCCCCAGGGACATGCAGCAGCTCTGCAATGAGTCCAGGCCCCATGCGAGAATTGTCACATCTCCCACCCAATTCCCTGGCCCAGGTGGTGCTCCTTGTGTGCCTTGGTGAGCAAGCAAAGCCCCACAGCAGCCACATCTCCCCTGGTCACAGCCAATGGCTTGGGAAGAGTTTCCCACCATGCAGCATTAGAAACACTCACCATGGAGTTGAGCATCTTGTAGTGGCTTCAGGGCACCAAGATCCTCCCTGCTGGGCATGGACTAACACCATCTTCAACTTCTGTGCTGCATATTTGACTGATACCAACCCAGAAAAGAAAAACAAGCTTTGAGTAAGTGAAGACATCAGTTTTCTCCTCTTCCACAGGCCATAAGAGATCCCACCAAAAGCCTAACCATCATCTCAAACTTCCCCTTTCCTCCTTTTGGGAATAAAACCCAGCCCTACATGTGCCTCCAAACCTCATGTGCTGGCACAGCAATGCAGCAAAAGGAATGACCTCAGGGTTTTGTCCTGCTGGATGTGCCACTGCCATCAGTCCAGAGCTCAGACTCACATGTTGTTACTGACACAGGACAAGGGGCAGATGCACCCTGCACAGCCCTGCACCTGTCACCTCCTCAGTGGTCATGACTTGCAGAGCCGTTTGAAACGGCTCAGGGCAGAGACGCCTTTAGTTTGTCACATCTCTAGGGCCCTGTCACAGTTCCTCAAATTGCTGCAGAATTCTGGGGGGAAAAAGTAAAGAAAAAGCCTTCTCTGGGTAGCTTTTAGGGGGATTCAGAGGGAACTGAATACCTGGAAGAAGGACAGAAATGTCCGCAATGATGTGCTGTCTAGAAAGTCCTCTAAAACAATCCAAGCTGAGCTTCCCTGTTGCATGATGCTATGTGGCACTCGCAGACACTTCCAGTCCCTCTCCCAGCATCTCTTGTGTGCCACCAGCATCCTGCAGGTATGAGGACAGGCCAGCCGTGAGGTCCACAGAATGCAGGACACAGGCTATTGCTCCCTCTCCAGCACTGCCTTGGTAGGACCAGGGTAATATTGATTTCTCCAAGTCCAAGAAATATTTGAGCTTGACTGGCAATAAAATCTAGCCCAGAGAAAGGTGTGACGGGATCTCTTGGGACTGAAACAAGAGCTACAATCTTTAAAGAAGCCAAGAGGGAATAAAAGGGAAGGATGGGTGGGAGGGGAAGAGCATTTACCTGCACAAAAGCAAGAACATTGACAATAACCCAATCGGCTCCACTTTGCACGGGAGACTTTGGAGAAGGGGGTGGAAGACAAGGTGGGAAATTAGCAGGCGCTTAAGAAAATATATATGTAAAAATTTAAAAAATAAAATAAAACTGTATCAGCATTGACTAATAATTTCCGGGCTCTGCGCAGATATCATTAATGACCCTTTTTATTCATGCAGAAGTTCCCAAAGAGGAGCATAATGTTCCATTAGTAATAATTGAGAAAGTCTCCTGTCGGGATTATGTCAAAACCTAGAGATGTTGCTGCTGCCAAAACATTTTGGTGACAAACGTGTGAAGCGTTTGACAGAAGGTGCCACAGCAGGTTGAGGCGGCTTCAGGAGGGGAATCCTAGGAGGAGAGAAGAGGCGGGAGACAGCAGCAGGGTGGAAGCTGAGCACCAATTCAGGGAGCGCAGCTCAGGGGACGAGCCCACCTCCTGCAACAGCTTCAGGGTTATGATGGGCCTTCAGAGGTGCTGCTGAGGTCTGGTCAGGAATTCAGCTGACCCACCTCCATTCCCCACCCACAGATTTTGCAACACATCTGTACTATATACTCTGCCATGGCTCAGTGCTGCTGGACCCTTCTGTCCAGGGATGGCCATGTCCTCAGCCATAGGGGACAGGCAGGGGTGTTACAACACCCTGAATGTTTCTTGCTGCTTATCACGGCCCAGCAAGGGCTGTGGACCTCTCCAGCCACTGGCAGAAAGGGCAAACCCGGGACAAAGCTGCTGAGCAGCTGACCCAGTGTTACCCATTTGAAGAGGATGGAGAAAATTTTGTGTGACACGAGTGTAGTTTCCTCCCTCGCTTTTCAACCCACTGCAAAGCTGGGCAATGTCTTTTGAACTATGAAACACCAGCAAAATTTATACAAATAGGAAAATACATTTCTTCTACCAAATACATTTCTTCTATATTTCCTATTTATAACAGGGATATCTCTTTTTTCACCCAGCAGAGGCAGAGCCCTGCATGACCACAGCTGGTGTCTGAGCACCAGCATTACCCTGCTGCTCACAGGCGCCACTAGAAAACACAGGGAGAGGGAGAGGTTTTCCAGGCTCAGTCCTTCTCTGAGAAAGAGTTAGTTAGTGCCTTGCAAGAGCCAAAATAACATGTTCCCTCCTCTGTCCTTATTCCCCCTTGCCAAGCCTCTCCTGGGACTGGAGCCCCCAGCATTACCCACCCTACACACAGCTCTTCCAAACCAGAAACCATCTCCACACAGCTCGGCTTCACAACATCCTCAGGCTTGACAAACACAAGTCACAGGGCTTGGGAGGGGGCCAAGCTTAGGAACAGAGCATCAGCATGGTATGGGAAGGGGTCCACAGGCATAAGAAGGGAGTGAGGATAAGCTGGTCAGATGGGCAATGCAGGGAGAGCTGGAAAAGCGATTCTGGCTCCCCATCCCCAGCCAGAGAGGGTTTGTCCCCCTTGAGCACAGCTGCTCCTGCCATGGGGAAGCACCCATGGCTCAAGCAACATGACCCACACATTCCCAGCTTGAAGCACAAATCCAGGCAAGTCACTTTGCCCAGTCAGCACCCACTGCCAGAGGGGTGGAAAAAGGGAATTAAAGTCAAGCACTGACCTGGCTGCAGCAATGCATCTGGGGAAGCCCAAGCCAGAGCACCTCAAAGTCAGCATTACACAGAGCCAAAAGAGTTTGTCACCACCATATTATTTGCCCTTTTAGAGCAGAGAGATATTTGGAGCCAAGACATTGGTTCAGGCAGCATGGAAAGCCATGAAATTTAGATTTGGATCCAGAGCTGGAGTCTAAAAGCCATCCCAGTTTGCAGGAACTGTTTCAGGCATGTTTCTCATCCCCAGACCACAGCAGAAGGGCCTCTCCTCCCTGGGGCAGGAGCAGAGCAGCTGGTACTCTTCAGTCCAGTTAACAGCCGAGGTCTGGCCACCGCAGCCAAGGGCTGCTCCAGATTTGTTTTCTAGTGGTTCGTTCATTGAGAGGCTGCCAAAGTGTTAGCAAAGAGAAATGCACACTGGCCAGATCCTCCCCAGCCCAGCCCTGCCTTGCACCAGAAAAAATCTCCTGCAAGCTGGAGCAAATGTCCTGCCCAAGGAGAGCCCGTGCTCGGCGCTCTGCTCTAACCAGCTCCTTAGAGTACAGAGCCAGGGTACATCCCAAATGGCTTCAATTTGGACAACCCCCTTAGGGACAAGCCTCCAGGCCCTGAACACCACAGAGCCTGCCCACAGGCCTGGTGTAGCTGCATGAACAGTGTCATCTCGCCTGACACCTGTGGGAAAGCTGCTGCTCCACTATGTCCATGCAGAGTGGGAGGCAGCAGTGCCATGGAAAAGAGCATGAAGGCTGATTCCTGTAATTGAGCCTACCAGGGGAATTTTGGTCCGTGGGAACGCACAGTGCAGCCCAGCCTGCAGAAATGGGGGTGGAGAATATCCGAGCTGTGCCTTTGGAGGACTAATGATGATGGGTTTTCGCTAGGACTCAAGCTGGCATGGATGAGAGCTCCTGCAGAGCACAGAGTCAGCCAAATTAAGTGCTGGTCGTCCCTTGGAGAAATCTAGTCTAGAAGAGTTAGTCACAAGATGCTGCCAGCCTGGGTGCAGGCTGTGTGGAGAAGGAAGGCAAGGAACTCTGTGTCCTTGCTGGATTCCTGCTGAGGGTTCAGCAAACCCTGGTATAACAGCCCTGCTATTTAGGTGGCAAGAGACCAAACAGTGATGGCAAAGTGATTCAGATGTGGGCAAGATGATGCTCAGGTATCTCTCCTCCTGCCACAGAGCCGGGTTCATGTGGAGTTTACAGTGGGGAGAGGAAAAATACATAGCCCTGCATGTACAAGCACAAATATGGATGTTCATAGGTAGAGAAGCTGCATCACAGTCGATGTCCTTTTTACCATTTGGCCCCTTTTTTGGGTTCTGCCAGGCTTATAAATTTCCTTCCCTATGTATGTGTACAAGCTTACTCCAACTTATGGTCAAATATGTGCTGACCATTTCCTAGCCATCCTGTAAAGGATTTTAAATCCTGAGAAAATGAGAGATGCAGGTCCCATCTCAGAAGTCTGAGATGTAGAAGGTGGGCATGGCTGCACTGCTTTCCTGCCTAGCTTGGAAAATTATTGCTGAAAGATTTAACATGATTGGAAATAAGTTTGTACTAAACTGATTCTTTGTAGCCAAATCCAGAGAGAAGAAACACAAGGAACACATTACTGGTACTAGTGGTTAATTGCTACCTTTTCTTTCGGGTTTGAAATACTAAATGCAGAAGAAACCATCTATTTTTTCCTCCATAGCCTGTTAGAAAAGGAAGTGAAATATGGGGGTAGGTTCCCCCTTTTTTTAATAAACAAGGAGTATAAACTGTATTATAGTAACTAGATAAAATTACACAGTATTTTACTCCATGGAGAAAAATATGAATCTGTGCCTGGCAGTATTTCTCCTATCTTTGTCCCTGGCTGTACGTTAACATGACAACTCCACATAACTCAGCTTTGCAGAGTTGTCAGGGACATCTCTGAGCCCAGACACCCTCTCGTCTGTTCTGCCACCTCTAGGGCCACAGAGCACCCACCATAGTAAGTGACAAGCATTTTTGTGAGAGTTCTGGGGTTCAATGCCCCTCCCTTAACACCCCAAGAACTTGGGGGAGATTTGGACTGGCAGTCACAGATTTAAGCCTGTATTTCACATCCTGCAGTGGCCCATAGTCAACTTTTATCCTGCAGAGGAGCTCTGGTCCAGCCCATGCTGTCACATCATCTCTTGGAGAAGGATAACAACAAATCAGGAGAACACATCAATTTTCAGAACCAGCAAACTTATAAACTGATTCTTTTCTCTAAAGGACCAAACCTCTGCCTCCAACACCAACTGTTTTGCTCCAGCTTGCTGAACCTCAGCTCTGCACTGTAAAGTGCTCTCTGGCAGATCTCCTGCCCGTGGCAAACTCCAAATCTTCCACAAAAGCAGGGAATTTTTGATTTCACAGCTGCAGCATTTCTCCCTTTGACTCTGAACTTACTCTAAGGACATGCCAATATTTCAGAATCAAAATATCTTTATAGCATTTTATGCCCATTCTGATGGCAACTCTAAAACTTTGGCTTCGCTGAGAAGAAGCATTTTCCAAACCATTATATGGGGTTAAAATCCAACATTTTCCATCACAGCCTAGCAAACAGCTGCACTGACAGAGATCACAGTTGCACCTGAAGTGGAAAATTCAGTGTATTCCATATGAGTCTGTTAAATTTTGACTGAACAGAGAGCAGCTAACTTAGGCCAACCAAACTGAACATCTGGAGCCACCACAAAATTTTCCAGGGCCTCTTGCAAACCGTGAGGGAGAAGACCCACAGGGGTCCTTACCTTTGAGCTCCATCCTGCCTGTCCTGCTGCTTGGTGAGAACTCTGGTGACAGCAGAGATGCCGGTTCCCCACCATGGAGGGAAGGAAGGCTGAGCTGCACATCAGTGCCTTCAGCACAAGCACAGCTGTAAATCCAAAGTGCAGAGGAGACAATCACCAAATGGTTGTGGTCGGAAGGGACCTTAAAGATCATCCAAAATATGCAAATGGCTTTGCTTTCCCCACCAGGCACCGAACCCCCATTTCCTTTATGAGCAGAAATACAGAAGCACTTCCCTAACTAAATAAGGCAGATTTGCAGATTTTCATCACAAGATGCAAATTTTCCTTCAGAGCTGAGCACATCCACCCCTTTGCACAGCCCCTGGAACCCACGCTGATACCATTTCTGGTGGCACCAGAGCATCCTACTGCATCAAATGAAAATGCAAGGGTTTTGTGATTTTTTTTTTAAATCATATCCTATAGAAAAAAAAAAAGAAAAATAAAAGAAAGGCGAGGATAGAGAGGATTTAATCTAAAAGTTTCGCTGTCTGGAAGTCTCGATTGCTCCTACAGTGTTAGTGCCCACTGTGCAGGGCTGACCCATGGGATTCTGGAGCAGGACATGGCATGGAGCTGGAGCAACGCTGCTGCAGCATCGCCCGTAGAGGGAGCTTCCTCGGGGAGCCGGGCAGGGGCTGACACCTTTTCATCAANTGTTAAAGTTCTTGTGGTTTGGAGGTTGGTTTTGGGCTTTTTTTTTTCCAGTGCCACTCATAGCAAAACAGGCAGCTCTGGGTTAAACATATTGAAAATAGATGTTTGGGGTGGGGGGGGGAGGGGGAAGGAATGGAGAAAGAAATACCTTGCCTAGCACTGGGTGTTTGCAACTGGTTTTTAGTTGGGTTGAATCAAGCAAATGGTCACTTTTCCATTTCATTTTGTTATGATGAAGGGGGGAAGAGCACCAATATTTTAGTGAAAATAAGATTCTGCAGTCTATGAGCCAGTGCTCACATGCTAAATGGCTTTTCAGACCTACTGGATACCACTCTGAGTTTGAAATGTGAAGCTCCACGGCTGTTTTTCTACATATTTTTTGTTTAATTTCCTTGCAAACAGGCTCCCAGGCTCCAGATACTTGTCTGTGATTTCCCCCCTACCCTTTGGGCACAGCCACAGGATTCCCACAGCTTTTGAGCCGGCAGAGAAATGTCCTTTTACTTCACTCTGTGGACGGCCCAGTTAGCATCCCAGTAAATGATTACCTCGGGGAGCACTTGGATCCAAGGACTCGGCAGCCAGCTGCAAAGGCAGCCGGTGCTGGCCCTGTGTCCCTGATGGCACCGGAGAGCTGGGAAGAGGGAAGGCATTTCCTCACTCAGGTGGCCGGGCAGCACAATTAGGCAGGGAGAATTACAGATTATCCCTGGTTTATAGCTCCCTGATAGAGGGGAGGGGGAGAAGCACAATAAAAACATGATCATATTGTTTGTTCTGCAGTTCAAACTTCCGGACAAGGCGAGACATAAGCACAGCTCCACCCCCCAGCTGCATTTGATATGTTGGGCTTTGAAATTAAATATTCTCCCTGCAATAGGCATAGTATCTGTGTCGTGGTGGAAACTGTTCCTCCAGGCTCTCCCACAGTGTGGGGTTTGGGGCTCCCTCCACTCAGCAGAATGAAAAGCATAAGAAGTGGCTGAGACCCCTCTGGCTCCAGGTGCACCACAAACAAGGGGTGGTCTCACACCAGGTCCTTTTCTCCCTGCAAGGAGAGGCCAAAACCCTTGTTTGCTTGGACAAGAGGACTGGAAAACACCAGGGGACCAGGCCAAAGCTGTGCAGGAAATCAGTGACCCAGCAGGGACACAGCCCAGATGCCAGCATGACCCATCACAAAGCTGTCCTTCCACCTCAGTAACCTGTTGCCACCTTCATCTGATGCCTCTCTCTGTTCTCTCCCTTCAAAATGCACCTGGGCTGTCAAAGTTTCCAAAAGGGGACATTCACTCCCAGATCTGGATTTATACTACAGTGTCTCCAACTACGGTGTCTCCATCCGTTCTGGTAGACCTACACTTGACAAGAGCATGCTGGGAAAGGGAGAATTCCATCCCTAAACCATGTACCACATTGGTTTGAGTAAATGTCAGAGCTTCCCCTGGCCCAGGCTTTTGCAGGTCTAGTATAAGGCACAACCTGCTGAACATTTCTTAATGCTCTGCACATTTTTCACCTTTTTTCCCCAGTCCTTCCTGAAGTAGGATACTTGAGCTACTTTCCTTGTCCTGTTTGCTAGCTGACCATGTCCGTTCTCACTTGCTCTTCTCTCCCTACAGAATCCCCTTTCTCTGTCAGCCAGCCTCCCCCTCTGTGTATTTTAGTCCATCATCTCATTCTGCTCACCTACATGGAAGCAGCATCTATTCACCTGCACCTGCCAGACCAAACGTCCCACTAAAGTTATGTCTAAAAGCCCCAAACCAACACTGCTCCAGCCACACCTTTTTTTTTCCCAGACCCTTTCTCCCATATATTTGAGTTATTATGCCTGTTAGTCTGGTTCTCCAGCTCAGCTAGGCTTGTGTCAGCTGGAAACAACTGCAGCCCCATTCCACTGTTCTGGGTCACAAATGAAAACACGGAGCATCACCAGATACCAGAGCTGGCCTGTGCACACTTATTCAACAAATCCTTTCAATACAAGTCCAAGTTTGAATTTCTGGCCACTTTTTCAGCCTCTAGAATTTAGTGAAGATGAGAAAGTTATGAGACCACC
This sequence comes from Pachycephala philippinensis, assembly GCA_013397055.1. NCBI lineage: Eukaryota > Metazoa > Chordata > Aves > Passeriformes > Pachycephala > Pachycephala philippinensis. The sequence goes on from VWZT01015124.1 coordinate 29,633, forward strand.
CTGCCAACCACATCTGACAAACCCAGGATGCTCAGCTTCTGCTGTTTGCCTTCTCTCCTGAGACCTGCTACTCAGAATCACACAATAGTTTGCGTTGGAAGGGACATGAAAGATCACCCCATTCCTGGGGTGCCACACCTTCCACTATCCCAGGTTGCTCAGAGCCCCATCCAACCTGGCTTTGAACACTTCCAGGGATGGTGCATCCACAGGTTCTCTGGACAAAGGCAAGGAGATCCTACTGGGCTTACACAATTTTCCTTGAAGCCACGTGTTACCTGTTCTCATAGCCTTGTTTTCTCATAGGTTTTTACAAGTTTGACTACAGGCCCCAGTACTTTCCTAGGAACTGCTGTTAGACTGAAATCTTCGTAATTATCCCTTTCCTACTTTTCTCCCTTTTTAAAGGCAAGTGTATTTTCCCCTAGTACTTAGTTAGGATCATAGCTGACCTTCTTAGGAGAAAACAAATGTGATGCTGCTTGTTTGGCATCATCTACTGAGTGCTTTCCCTGTCCCCAAATACCAAACCAACATCTCTGTGGTCCTCCAGCAACTGCTGAGGTACTGCTAGAGCAGCTTCACGTTACACTTGATGTCCCCTGCTAATTGCATCTCACCATGTGCCTTGGCTTCTCTGATCTTGTCTCTGCATGTGCATGCTGCACTTCTGTACTTGATCTTCATGGCCTGACCTACTTTTCATTTCCCCCAGGTTTCTTTCTCAGATCTGAGCTCTTTTCCTGTGCTTCCTTTCTCCTGTAACACGGTGGTCTGGAACTGTGCCCACAAGAAATTGTGACTGGCTCTTCTCTCATTAACAGCTTTTTCCCTTTCAAGATCAGCTTCCCTGGGGGCCTTACCTGGGCCTTACCTTACCAGTGCTGGAGTCCAGGAACCCCTACACAGATCCAGTGTTCTCCTTCCTCCCTCCTGACCCTCTACACCAGTTCAGTCATTTCCCAGCAACTCTAGGAGGGCAGCTTCCACATCCCTAGCTAGCTTCTACTGCAGGAGTAACCATCAGAAACAGACTCTTCCCTGTTCTCCTACCCTTGGTGATGGAGATGGTCACTCACACAGCTCCAAGACTCTTCTTTCCCAGGAACAGATATCTCACATTAACCCAATGATGCTACCAACTCTTCACTAAAGCCTCCTTTACCTGGTGTGCTTGAGACCCACCGGTGTTTTCCTTTTAACCACCAGCTGGAGACCTCCAGGAACTCTAATCCCACCATCTCCTGTCCCTCCATGCAAACGCTTGCACCTTTGACATGGAAAACACTGCTTCTCCCTGATGGCCCTGCCTGCCTTCTCTGCCCCAGTCACATCACTTTAGTGCCATGATTCCAGAAACAACTTCTCCCGCTAATTGAATCCCATGGCTTTGTTGCAATCCCAAGCCCCCAGCTTCCCCCCACTCCTCTCCCATTCATCTTCCATTCAGCTCCTGGGCACTACAGCCTCCTCTGCTCTTTCTTGGCCCTCCTTTGATCTTGCTTTGAATAGGAGAGGTCAAGCTACATGACCACAATTTCTTTTTTCCATCCCCACAGCCCGTGGTTGAGGCGGGGATGCCTGGCACGCCGGACGGTGCTTCCAGCAGTGGGTCAGGGCTCGTGCTCCCCAGCGGGGCTGCCAGGCTGCCTCTGTGGGGGAGCACCCAGACCTGGTCATCCCTGTCCTTAATGGGGCCCTGACACTTGGCGCTTTCTGTCCGCCTCAGCAGCGCGATTCAAAGCCCATTAAAGGCCAGAGAAAGGTTCCCATTAACTTCAGCAGGCTCCCAGTCGAGGTCATGAACCCCAAAGGATGGGATTTTCTACACTGAGGCTGCAGGATAAAGTCAGTAAATTGTCCTCAGCAGTCAGGTGCCTGCTGGGTCCTCTAAAGCAGCTCCAGGCTGTGTGTCCTAGTCCAGGAAGCAATGGGCCTGGGAGTTCTACTCTGCTCTATCTTTGCTCCACAAAAGAAATCCTTGCTAACCCCAGTGGCAGCCACGAGGGCAGTGTCTCAGCCAAGAGGCAGGAAAGAGAGAAAGGAGAATTTCCTTGGTTTAAATCCTCTCATCTGCTCACACCAAAAAGATTTACCTTCCGAGACAGGATCCTGATAGCACTCGGAGCTGAATCCCCTGCCTGAAGCGTATGAGGTTTAATTACTGCGGCTTTGTTAAATCAGCTCAGCTAAGCCCCTGTGTAATTGCTTTCTTCTGGGCCCAGCAGTGGTTTATTTGAGGACAGCTCAGGCTGATTTTCAGACTACTTGAAGCTGCTCCTGTGCTGTTTATATCCCCTCATTTCAATAAGTTTAAATACTCACCTCTTGAGAAAGCACCTTGAAAGAGGTCAAGCATCAGCCTTTGCTCTGGTTTGTTCTGGGACAAATCAAAATGCTTCTTTTTTGCTTTAAATACATGAAGCTCAGTGGCACCCTGTGCTGTTGGTGTGCCCTGGAGAGCACATGGTACCATCAGCCCCAGGGAGGATGCGTAATGCATCCCAAAATAGGGAAATTTGACCTGCTGATGTGACCGGGGCTCTTGGCCATGCGCCATGGAGTGCACATGAGCCACATCCACAATCCCGTTGTGTTTCCCACCGCCCTCGTCTGGTTGGAGAGAAACCCAGGACAGGTGGTGCCCCGGTGATCCTTCCCTCCATCCCTGCATCCTGCGTTTGCGCTGGTTGCTACGGTTACGGACGGGCTGGTGCGTTTGGCAGGGTGGGAGGGGGCGGTGGACAGGACCTGGCGTGCCGGGGCTGTCCAGGAAATGGCTTTTTTTGGGAGGGAGGAGCGTCCCCCGCTCCTCGGCAGCCCCGCAGAGCCGACCCGCTGTCTGCGCCTTGGAAATTTGCATGGAACTGACAAGATGACAAGGTGCAAATACGCCAGGCTGCTCGGGAGTAATTTTTACGGCAGCTCTGCCTTGTGCACGTTTTTATTGCAAAGAGGGTAATCGGGCCTCTTCATTATTGAAAACATATTTACTACCCCTTGGCCGCTCTCTCCCGTTTTTGCCAGCCCCTTCCTTCTCCCCTTAAGTACCCTGTCCTCCACGAGATATGATCTCATAAATTTACAGTGTACTTGCTGTCTGCAAAGTGGATGTTCAGTTTCATTTTTATTGGACTTTATGATACGGGCGGATTGCATTTTATTTGCTGCACCGCTACCAGAAGGCCTGGAACAGTCAGAAAGTGCTGGCTGCAGCAGGGATTTGGCCTGGGAAAAGGGCTGTGGGATGGGCTCCGCAGAGCATGGACGAGCTGCCAGCATGGGATATACTGTGTGCAAGCAGAAAGGCTGCAGGAAAAAGGTAGAATCATAGAATTACAGAATGGTTTGTGTTGGAAAGGACCTTTAAAGTTCATCTAGTCCAACTCCCCGCCATGGGCAGAAACACCTTCTACTAGATCGGGCACTGCTTCAGCAGAAGGCTCCCTTCCTCTTCTGCTGGAGGAGATGCTGCTCCACCCACCCCGTGGTTCTCCCAGCTACTCCTGAGAGGAATGGAATCAATGCAGGATTGTGTCTCTCCCCAGAAGTCAGCATGATTGACAAGGGATGCACAGCAGGAGCACAGCAGCAGTTTCTTATCATTCACCACTCTTTTTGTTGTTGGCACCCTTTCCAAAAATGCCTTTCCCAAGGCTTTCTCAGGCTAGACAGGCTTATCCAAACCCAGCATTGCCCTTAGTGTGACATTAACGGACCTTAACAAAATTGCCTGAAGCCACAGGGAACAGTAGAGATGTGCATGACAACAGGGAGGTCGGAATCTGTGGAAACACCTCCCGCAGCCAGTGCCATGCTCCAGATTTACCCCACTGTCACTGCCAGCAGAGCATCACCTCATCCCCTTGACTTCAAACCCCTTGGAGTTAATCGTGCTTGCTGCCTGGTGCTCAGGCAAAACCTCCCAGCCACCGAGGAAGCCCTGGCTGGATCCTGCCCCTCAGGCAGGGGCAGAGGGAAGCCCCTGCTCCCACAGGGATCAGCGCCAGACTGACTGCCAGGCCAGCCCTGCTGTCAGGCCCTCTGTGATCAAGCCCTGGTTCATTATTAAAACTCTGTCTTGCTGGTGCACAGGGAATTTGCTATCACTCAGCGAGCCACAGGCCCTCTCAGCATCGGGTGGGTGGGCTGGCACCACATCTCTCCACAGTGCTACTTCTTTCTCCAGAGAAAAGGGCTCTGCAGCCCCTTCAGCAGCTGCCCAACACTGTTGGGAGCCCAACTCACTTTGTATCCACCTCATCCCAGTACAGGACAAGGGAAATAATCAACTTGTGCCATTTCAATCCGAAGGGGAAATGTTGGTTGTTTCTTTTCCAAGGTAATGGGAAGAGGCCAAACAATGCACCGCAAAGCAACTTAAATGATTTAGAACCTAACGATTTTGCCAGGGAAATGCTAAAGACAGAGTCTAATCCTTTCATCTAACCCTGGTCCTTCTAAAAGCTTTAAGCTAGGAGTTGACTCAGCATGTCAGTGCCAAAAAAGATCCATTGACCTCGAGTTCAGTGCTGAGAAATTGAGAAATGTTCTTTTTAATGTCTATTCAATAAATACAGCATCACCCTCTCCGTGGGCTAAGCAATCCACTTCAAATCCATTACAGCACGTTCTCATAGACTGACAAGTTGTCCTGAGACAATAGTGGCTGCCAGATGAGGTTAACCCTTGCTGAGGGGGTGTAAATCTTTGTAGCCACAAGCCTTTTGCTCTCAGAAGTCCTTGAAAAGAGGGGAGGGGGATATCTGAATTGATGAGGAGCAGCTGCTGCGTGAGCTCCTTGCTGGACCAAGGTGATCTGCATCAGTAAAAAATATGCCCAGTCAACACAGCAGCCAGCAGAACATCTTGATGGGAAGGAGGGGAGTGCGGCTGCCCTTTACTCCCTGGTGGACTGGTGATGTTCCCAGGCACTCATGATCCCAGTTCTGTCTGGTCATCATAGCCCATTGCACTGGCAGCAGGACCAGTGCTGCTGAACCATGGTTTTTGTGAGAGGCACCACACTGTGGTACTACCATCACTTGTGCTGCTCTACCAACAACCAAGAGGGACCCCTGGAGCTCACAGTGCCTGGGGAAATTTGGAGCTGGCTTGGACACCTTTGGCACAGGCACACTGAGTGTGAGCTCCATGCTGGGCTCCCTCAGGGGCACCCCTTGGGCTGTGTGGCTGTGGTCTGGGCAGCATTAACCTGGCTGGATTAAATAGGAAACGGCCTCAAGTTATGCCAGGGTAGGTTTAGATTGGGTATTGGGATAAAGTTCTTCACTGAAAGGCTGATCAAGCAGTGGAACAGGCTACCCAGGGAAGTGGTGGATTCACCATCCCTGAAAGTGATCAAATAACTCATAGATGTGGTGTTTAGGGACATGGTTTAGTGGTGGGCCTGGCAATATTAAGTTATTGGTTGGATTCAATGATTTTAGAGGTTTTTTCCAACCTAAATGATTCTATGAAATAACATGGTCAAGGAGAACAACAGCACAATTCACAAAGCAGCTCAGCCCACCTAGGTCCAACCACTCCTGGCAGTGGGTCTTAGCCTCTGCTACCAAAAAAATGTACCTTAACAGAAAGGCTTTACCAGGGACAGCCTGGGTCTGGCAGCAGCACAGATCCCTGCACAGAACATTCGACCTGCAGCTTGGGCTTTGTCCAAGGGCACATCCATGCAAGGAGTGACAGCAGTGTGACACCACTTTACCCACCAGCACATGTCTGGAACCCTATTCAAGGGTACCAAATGCAGGGTGTGTTTTTCACTGACTCCTGATTCCCAAGTGTCCCAACTGGTGCAAAGACGAGGAGAGGAGGGTCCCTGCAGCCAGCTAGACCTTCGTTCTGATGGAAAGTGCTGGACTCTGCAGCTTCCAACAGCAAGTCGTTAATGAAAATTATCACCTTAGTAATGGTAATAATGCAATAATTCCGAAAGGTAAAGCTATGGGAGCACAGTCAATCTGCAGGAAACTGGAGCAGAGGCAGCAGGGGAGCCCTATGTCTCTGGGTTTATATTCACTTACAGGTATTTTATTGTTCCCCCTTCATCCTGCCCCCTGGTTTCATGCTGTTGAGCCAAAGCTCAGCAACTGACAGCCAGGATGGAGGCTGTAGTAGTTTTGGGGGGGGACAGTGGGGTGCTGCAGCAGCCACCCAGCCTTTGCAGGCTCCTCCAGCGTGCCAGGGTGGAGGAGGTCGCATGAGCAGGTGTTTGAGGCTCTCTGCTGACTCAAGGGTGCCATCCTGAATCATGTTTATCTGGGTCACATTTACAAGTTCTCTTTTTTGTTTTGGAGGCTGTGAGTTTCTATTTTTTCCCCTCTCTCCCTGTGTTTGGATGTGACAGCTGAAGGCAGCTTTGCAGAGATCTGCAGCGGACAGAGGGCTGGGCTGTGGGTTGTGCTGGTTAATCACTGTTTGCTGGTTAACTGGATCATGTTTATTTTGCATTAGACTGCAAAACATTCTATGCAGCATTCATTGCTTATAGAGTCTCAAAAGATAGAGAATTGTTAGAAATCAGCAAAAGGCTTTTGTTTATAGAAATAAAGCTCAGATATAAACTGCACTGAAAGGTTGAAGTCTGCGTAGGCACAAAAAACACCTGGATTTTATTCCAATGTCCCTGAATTGAATTAAATTAAAAATTTCATGATTTCATGGGGAAGAGTAGGCACGCTTGAGGCTTTTGTACAGGTGGGGCTGGTAATCCTGGGAGCATCACCCCACTGAGGGACTTTTGGGGCAGTTGAATGCATAGACAATGTCAGTAAGGATTTTCATACTAGTATATTCTGCTCAGCACTCTTCTCCAGCACTACTTTGGAAGTACTTAAGACTATGCCTGAGGAAGTATGCCAACTTCTTCCACAGGCATAGCCTTAAATACTTACAAAGAGCCAAAACCCTTGTGTAGGAGGGCTGAGCACACAGTGCTTGAATGTTGCCCCAGCAGCATCACTCTCATCCACATCACCATTAGGAATTGCCCCAGAAATTACACCCATATAACATCCTCATTGCTCTGATCTGGTTGGATGCTCTGGCCCTGAATATTTTTTGGTGCTGAAGGCACTCTGTGGGGAGTCCTGCCCAAAAAAACCCAGAGCCGCCATGTAGGGAAGACACAGCTGCTTTGAGATAGGCTTTGAGATTGATCCCAAATCTTTCTGAAAGATACCTAAAGGTCCTGAGGGCAAAGACCACCATGACTGAGATGGTGGCAACAGAAACACTGCTGGCTGAAAGACCAACACTGAGCAGTGATATTTCAGTCCTTCTCTCTCCTGCCACAACAGCTAAATGGGCCATATGGTAGATATGCTAACACAACCATTTCCCTCCTAATGTTTTAAATTTTCCACGTGCATGACAATACACCATATGTATAACCAGCAACGAGGGTGCCCTAGACTTCAAGAGAGCCTGGGTCTTGTCATGCCAGCACAGCCCTGCAGCAATCAGAGCTGCACATGAAAAGCCACGTGCAAGAGCAGCAGGAGTCTGAATTCAAGTGCCCTGTTCAGGATTCAGTGCCCCACCTGCTGGGTGTGTACTCACAGATAACATCTGCTTAAGGTGGAAGACTTGCTTTGACCACACTCCCAGCCTCACCATGGAAGCAGATCTCCAGGAGAGATTCCTTGAAAGGCAGGAAGCCTTCAGCTCGCTCCTGACTGAATTTCACTAGGAGAGACAAATCAGAAAAATCGGATACTGGACACGGCCCATTCATTTGAAGGCAGGTTGCAAGGCCAGGTTATCACCCCATCACCAAAACTCCCTGCTCAGGTCACCTACACCGGCCAAGATTTTGGTGCTCTGTAAACCCATGGCCCATTGAGCCATGTTCTGCTGAGGAGAGACAGGACGTCTCTCTTCCACATAGGGACAGGAGACAATACCGTGGTGGAAAATCTGGCGAGGGACTGTCTCCATGATGGTTCTGAGATGCAGGAAAGGACTGGGATGGCAGTGCCCAACACATCCATCTCTGCTGCCACCCTGACCAACACACCCCACCAGTAGCTGCCTGGTCATGGGGCTTCTTTTCAGGACCCAGACTTTAGGAGTCTCCTCCAAGACATCTGCTGACACCGCTAATTATGGGCCAAGCTGGCAGTGGCCTGGGGCACCCACAAGGATTTCTTGATTGCTTTTTTGGGGTGGGACAGGAGCTTTCCTTCTCCCTTTGTCTCCCCGGTGAAGGATGTGCTCTTGGGCTGAAGTTCTGACAATCCAAGCTGCTGAAATGAATCCTCTTCAGTCTATTTACTTGATATTTACCAAAGTCTGCGATCAACAAGAAAACACATCTCAGCAGCTCACTTGGCAAGAGAACGAATTGAGGCAGCACTGCAGCTGTCATATTTATTTCAGTGGCAAAGCAGGTCAGGAAAATTGATAAAATTAATCATACAAACTAGCAAACACCAGGAGTGAAGGAGAGGGAGAACGAAGGGGAGAGAATGAGAGTGAAAGAGTGTTTGCAGCACCAGGCTGCACCTGCCTTTATTTCTATTAATGGATTTTTTTTTTTTATGCGATGTCACAGATAAAATTGGTGCAAGGTACAGTATTTTATCAGTAGGTTTGGGGAGGGATGTTGAGATTACTACAAGCAGATGCCTATTACACCAGGGCTGAGCCCTAGCCACAGGGTTTGCAAGGAAATAGCAATTCAAGGACAGAAGTGATTTTTCAGACAGTCGCCACAGACCAGATGGGGAGGTCCTTGAAAGCAAGTACCTAGAGGTGCTCTGACTGGGCTGAGGCATGGGCCAGGGCTCCAGGTGGCTCCTCGAGGTGCTCCCAAGGTTGTTCTTGGGGTCATGTCCCTGTCAGCTCTGGCACATGGGTGCAGATGAGCCCAGGGCTTGTGGCAGCTGCAGAAACCTACAGCTTTCTACCTAACCCCAGCTTTCCTCTCTCCTGCAAGTGAGCAGCTCTGGGAACATCTCACCAAACAAAACCTTGCTGTTTTCTGGGCCTTGATCTCGGGAAGCATGGATGAGGCACAGCTCCAGCAAGTCCCTGTGCTCCCTAGGCAGCAACATCTGTTTTCCTGTGCTGGGTTAATGCACCTTTACAACGAGGATTAACTCTGAGTTTGTTGTCAGAGCAACTTATAGGTCCACCTGGAGAAAGAAACTTGCAGAAGCCAAGACCTTTTTGTTATGGGCTCCTCTTTGGGCAGGCACATGACTCATTTCAAGCAAGGGGTAGGCAAGCCAAAAAGAGTCCACTGACTCTGAGAACACCTTTGAGGAAGGTTTCAAACATCAAGGTTCAAGCATCAAGCCACCCCCTCCCCCCATTTCCTTAAAATAAAATGGTTTTAGCCCAAGATTTAAATTTTAAAACTTTCCATTTCAGAATGAAAAGTGCATGAGTCCATTTCTAAGATGCTACCAAATGGCATTTTGTTATTTCTACTCTTTAGTTTTCTGTCATAAAAATAGCATTCACAAAACTCAACCCAAATTCAAAAGTAACATTGGTCCCTCTGAAATGTTTCCTTCTTTTCGCTTCACTTTTCTTTTTCCTCCTCTCTTTACTCCTTGTCCCTCTCACAGACTGAAGATTCATTGAAAAATGTCTCTGCTCTAATTTTGAGCCCTTTTTCTCCAGCTTTCCATTCTCCTCTCCCACACCTCCCCAGGCCTTCACTGCACATCCCTGTTCCTACCGTGAATTACTGTTCTCATTGCTCCAAGCACATTAAAAGTGAAGCTAATTAACCAGCAGAACAATTTGCCTAACAACATGGTAGATTCTCCATCACTTCCAGACTTTAAGTCAAGCCTGAATGTTTCTCTGACAGAATTTTAGCAGGATGGGGGAATTTGGAGGCAAGGCTCTTGGACCCACGGGGGGCTGCAGGACACACAAAGTCACTTTAGAGACTTTGGGACACTAAACCATGGGGTCCCACCTGCCACTGGGGAGAGGGGCATCCATCAGCTCCAACTTGCTCATCTGCTGCCTCACACCTCTGTCCTCAGCAGGGATGGGACTGCTGAGGGTGACAATGGGGGTCTTTGCTAAGCCCTAGCTGAGGAGGGATGGGGACTCCAGGAAGAAGGTGACAAAACCAGCCAGAAGCCACCATGAACACCGAGGCTGCCACGGAAATCCTAAGAGTTAACGAGCATTTTAGGACAGAAATCCCTCTACAAGATCTTGCTGACAAGCACTATTAAATATTCATTCTATAGACTGTGGAGACATCATTACACACATACGTGCAGGCTCTCCACACTCCTGGCTCTGGCATTTGTTTTACGCATCTCCAACGAGCTGAGGGGACCTGGG
>VWZT01015124.1:40002-56282 GCA_013397055.1 Pachycephala philippinensis
GGAGGGGAGGGGCTGGTGCCAGCCCCGCTTAGCACAGCTGGGATCCTTAGGGGCAGGCACGGCTTGCAAGTGAAAACCTCTCCTGGAAGCCCTGATGCTGCCCATAGGAGAGAGGCAAGAGGGTTTGGAAGACGCTGATGTTTAGTGAGCGTTGTCTTCCCTGTTGAAGAGCAGCAGCCGAGGTCAGACAGACAGCCATTCCCTGGGAAGTCACTCTGATCCCCAGGAGCCACAGTCACACTACTGACCTCCCCCCAGACATCCACTATGGATGTGAGGGTGCCTTGCCTCCAGACCCTGCCCTGCATGCGCAGGCAGAGGCAGCACTCCCTACCTCACAAACCCTGAACAAGCCCTTTCCAGCCAGTCACTCCCACTAGGAACCAAGGATGGGTCCTATCGATTCCTCGGGAGATGCCACAGCCCTGCCGTCAACCACCTCGGCAGCCTCACCAGAACAGTGCCACTGCCACACATCTCCTTCCCAGCTCAGAGCCACCTCTCCTGCACCTTCGGAAAGCCCACGTGCTCTCCCTGTCCGAATCCAGCTCTGCCCATGGGAGACAGAGCTTTCACACATGCCTCTGTGGGCATACATACATACATGCTATTTTTTTTTTTTTTTTGCACACATTTCTAGTGATGGTACCCTTCTTTTATTTCCAAACAATCCGTCCATACATGTCACCGAAAATCCCGATCTCCTTTTACTAAGCCTGAAAAATGTGTATAAATGTAAATAACAAATGACTGATACAGGGAGAGGAACCAGAGCGTCTGCTGGCGTCACCCTCCCTCCCTCTCTCCCTCCCTCACGCTCTTTCCTCCTCGTGTAATTTGCATTAATAAAGAGGCTGTTCCTTGTCGGAATGTGTTTCATCCGGTTTAAAATCCCAGGGCGATCCACCAGGAACAGCTTTGGGAGAATCCGACTGTCAGAGCCGACAAGACAAATGAATCCCGGTGTCAGGAGCGTGTGGTTCAACGATGACAGATTGAGAAGAACTGTCCCCCTCTCGACAGGCGGGCTTCATTTTCAAATTAATAAATCTGAATAAAATATTTTCCCTTTCATTACGAGCCGAGCCTGGATGACAGTTCCCGTGACAGGAGGGAGTCTCAGTGTTGATGAGGAGACTTTGCATGAATTCCACCTGGGCTTCTTCGGCTTTATTTTTACCTGCAATTTCATCCCTGTTTACTTCTCTCTCCCCATCCCTCCTCCCCTTGCCCTCTCCCTCATTCTCCCCCTTCCCTCCCTCCCTCCTCCTCTTCCTTCACCCACTCCCAGCGCCTCTCTCCCTTTCCTCCTGCGCTCCTCCCTTGCCCACTGTCCCATGGTGATTTTGGAGGTGAGCCCTGGATGTCACTCCTACAGCACAGGCAGCAGCTGTCTCACACCTCGAACACACGGGAGGTGCACCAAGGTCTCACGTTCTCCCTGCGTGAGAGCTGTTTCATTTCCACACGTGCTCAGGGTGCCTCAATCCCATTCAAACCCCGCAGCCCACGCACCTAAAGAGAATCCCCCTGAGGTTTTGGTTCTCTTTACTCAGGGATGGGGCTTGGCTAGGGGACTGATAGCTCCTCCAGAGGAGCTGGTCCCAGGCCACAGGCAGCTGGGTCGCCAAGGGCTGTGAGTGTCCAGCAGCCTGGTCAGCTCCAGCTAAACCACACAGCTCCTGCCCCATTGTCTGGACAGACCCACCACCTTGCTCCTGAGCATTTGCAGATGCGAGTTCATTGTAACATTTTCCTGGGCAGCTGCCTCAGGTACATAAACTCTCCCAAGCATCTTTCTGTGAGGCAGCATCATGTCAGCCATGGTCACACACTCTGCACAACAGCACGACCCAAATCACTATGGAGCTTTGCCTCGGTGCAGGAACACATTTCCTTCCCAACACCAGCATCCATCCCCAGGAGTCCCCAGGGATGAGCAGTCTGCAGCAGCACGGTGAGGTCCCTCTGAGCTGCCCCTCAGTAGCTGTCCCCACATTTTCTGCAACTGCCACAATACCCAAACAAGTCCTTGCTCCAGAACATACCTTTGGATGCTGAGGGCAGGCAAGCAGCTAACAGTCAGGCCGCAGCCAAGCACTCTGGACACTCAGTCTCCATTCCACCTCTGGATCCCACTGTGACCCATAAATACGGCTGTCCAAAGGATGCCATGTGGATTATTCAGTGATGCTCCTCATGCAACCTCTGCACAGCAAGTGCTAGCCTAGGATGAGGGCTGAAGAGTCTCTTTCCACCCATGAGGGTTGTTCTGGTTTGGATAAACCTCCCAGCCCGCCCACACAAAAGTTGCTCTTTAGTTTGCATGGTGTCCCCGATCACCCAACCAAGATGTGGCATCCATGGAAAATTACACAAACCCAGAATTTGGACTGAGCAGCGGCATGAAGAGAGCAGAAACAGGAGAGACTACAGTGGGAAACAGAGTGTCTGAGCTGGCTTGGGAATTGCAGTGACTCCGGGGCTCATTATGGAGAAAGAAATGGAGGCACTGTCTGATTCTTTGCAAGTCCAATATCCCCCTCCAAAGAAATTAGAAACATTCCAGCAGCTATAGCAGTTCCTGACAGTAAATTTGATTAACTTGCCCGTGGAGTTAATGATATAGAGGGCCGTGTGGATTTTGTTGTAAAGAACACAGAAAAGACAGATGAGAAAATGAGAAAACAAGAAAGTAAATTTAAGCAGCTGGAAGCTTTAACAACTGGCATGATAAATCCAATAAAGAACTGCTTGATAAAACCCAACCACTGGAAAACCAAACATGGGTTGGGGAGGGAGTGGCTGTGCTTTGGATTCACAACCAAAGAGGCAGCATGTTTCACTCACGGTGGAAAAATGCTCCCAGGCCATTGGCTGCTTGGTCCTGGAGCACACGGCAGCAACATTTCTGCTACAGCCATCCTACACCAAGCAAGGCAAAGCCAGGGACCCTTTTCCATTCTTGTTCCAGTTTTCCATGCAGTCTCTCAGGACCAGGAGGAATCTGCCCATGCTGATGAGAGCCTGAGGAGATTCACACCTCTCAAGCCAAACCACACTAACTCCGGGAAGGCAGCGCAGCGTGACAGAGGAGCTTGCCAATCAAATGCAGGCCAGGTACTGCCAAAAAGCCTGAAGTAAAACCCAACATTTGGACATCCATATTCTTAAATCCTATCTTCTTTAAAATTTAATTCTGCTGAACCCTGCTGGAAGTCACAGCCAAGAGGAAAACCTCTAAGAGAATGACTGATGAGGACTCATCTCTTCCCATCTCAGTAGCAAGAGCTGTGGAGCAGCATCCCATAGCACCCTATTGTCCAATACAGAGGCAGACTTGGAGTATCACTGTATTCCAACAGACCCTGCAGATCCTTGCTGTCTCACACAGAAGGAATTTTGCTATCCCCACACCAAGCTCGTTGGTGTTCCCCAATCCAGTTAGCTGTGCCACATCCTTCCAGAGGCGAGCCACCACTACCAGCCTGGTCCAGCTGCACAGCTATACTCATGCAGGGGGAAGGCAGAGGCACCCTGTGCATGGATCCAAGGACCAGGAGAGCAGGGAAACGGGGACCAGGGCCACCCATGCAGTACCAGATGCAGCTGGCAAGAGTCCAGCTGCTGTTTGCTCTGGTACAGCTTCCCCAGAGCTTGGCATTGCAGGGGGGTGTTGGCTGGGCACAGTCTGACTGCCTTCAGCCCAAGACAACCAGCTCTCCTGGGACCAGCCCAGCAGCATTTAGACTGGATCCATGCAGGAGTACACAAATATCTCAGCCTGGCACTTCCCACCATCCATATCCTCTGCATCTTCATTCTTCCAGCCATGCATGGCCCTGGGCAGCAGAGAACCTCCCTGCTCCCACATAGGACATTCAACCTGGCCTGTTGACCCAGGCTGGAATTTGGTGCTTGGGCTTGGCAGACCAATATCTGCATTGCTGCACCACCTACACCCAGCTTTGATGGGTCACAGGCAACCACAAGATATTTGCTACAAGCACGAATGTAGAAAAACAGCTCCAGATGATGTCCACACATTCCCCAATGGAGCAAAGACACAGATGAAACCCAGCTCCCCAGAGTCTTAAATTGCTGCTATAGCCCTAATTCCCAAGAATATCCCCTAGATCTCACTTCAAATTTGGAATTGGATTCCCAAAAGATGGAAGGCATCATCATGAACTGCAAAACTGCTGTAGCTGGAGGCTTTCAGGGCTCTCAAGGCACATTTGGTGACCAAGGAGAGCAAAGCATCCCTTTGGAGCCTTCTCCACATCTCCTGCCACTTTCCTGCAGCTCAGCCAACTGCAAGACCAAGTGGCTGGAAATGCGTAGAGTGCTCTGAATTGAGCTGTAAAGAATGAAGGTGAAGTTTTAAGCTGCTAGATTCATGGCTGGGATTTTTATACACACATAAAATATGAATCTCAGTTGTATACAAAGCTGAGCCCATCGTGCCAAAAGGATCCCAGTCAAGCAGGCCTGTAAAATGAAATCCTCTTGGACTAATTTAAGGAGACCCAAGCAGTATAAATTCTGGCCTGCTCAAATGCAGGAAATAAAAAAAAATCTGACTTGAACACAGGCTTTGCTCTCACTGCGCTTGGCAGCACCAGAATGCGAACAACAGGAACAAAAAAACAGAATGAGAAATTAGCTCTGCGGTTGTGAAAAACACTTTTCCAACCCCATTTATACCAGTCTGGTGGGCCTAATGAAACTTTCTTTGGTGAAAATTTAATGCAGAGATAAACTTTCCAATAAATGAGGGCTGCTTGTATTTGCTGACTCCTGGTGACTTTTCTGACCTGCACAGTCACTTCCACTATGCATGGAGAAAACACTCACAAAGATGTTCCTTATAAAAGAAAATATTAACTTATCTGCCAGTGAGTGAATCTTCACTTGCACACTTTTATCTCCTCACGTGTCCTCTGGTTTTAGTGGACTAAGAGTCTTCTTGGACAAGTCGCCTCCCTGGAGGCTGAGAAGGACCTTCTTGTCCAGCTCCTGCTGATGAGTGTGGCTGAAGGGAGGCCACAGGGGTGGAGGAGCTTGCTCTGAGCCATGGCCACCACTGGTCAGGTGTATCAGGCAGTTTATGGCCAGCCCTGGGGATCCCATGTGTCAGCCCGGTGGGATAAGGAGTGGGTGAAATAAAGCATCCACGGCCCCTTTTCTTTTCTCAGGCTGGGTGCTGGGGCGAGAGGAGCTGAAGTGACCTTGCTCAAGGTCAGAGGAGAAGCCTGAGGTCTGGGAAATGCACCCAGATCTCCCCACAAGGGCCAGAGACAACATCATCCTTCCCAGCAAAATAAGGAGACACATGAAAAATACCTAATTGCAGGATTAGAAATGCCTTAGCTGAAAACACTGTCTCTTTTCTGTAGGGAATGTGTGTGGCTGGTTTTTGGCAGGGAGGAGGAGCAGCACTCAGACTTGCCTCGGATTATCCGCCAGCTCTCAGGGACCATAGCACATTTGTTTGGGCACATGCCACAAGGCATGGCAGCTCCCTCCTAAGCAAAACAGCCTGGGGACATCTTGGGTGAGCTGTGCTGCCATTGCTGGCCTTCCCTCAGCACCTCTGAAGGTCAAATATCCCATGGTCACCTCGCCTCAGCATCCTCACCACCTCTCCTGCCACAGGAGCCCTTATCTCCCTCCTGTTCTTGGTGTCCCCCTTCCTGTGCCAGCCTCACCTCCCCCATGCCATGGAGGCCTGAAGCGACTGGGAACACTGGGGAGCCCCTCAGTAGCTGATAAAAACATGAGACATCCAGCAAGGCTGTACAATAACGCAGGGGACATCTCCTGTGGCAGGATGATATGGTAGCAAGTTTTCTGGGGCTATTTTTCCAAGCTTTCTCCACTAAAAATAAAATAAATAAAAAACCAAAGCAAAAAAACCAAAGCCAAGCACTAGCCAGGAAAAACCTCCCTAATGAATGCATCAGCTCCAGTTCCAAAGCTGAAGGCAACTTCCAGCCCAGCCCATCTTTGCTCCTCAGGGCCCTGTAGAAAGATCTCCTCTTGAGCAGCCAAGTAGCAATTGGGTCACAATGCAGGATTATCTGCTGGTAACAAGCCGCAAATGTGCTCTGGGACCAGTGATTCATTAATGCAGTTCATGGTGACATATGAACTAGAACCTGAGGGAGTCTTTATTTCTGCCCTCTCTATCCATTCAGTTGAAAGACAGGGAAAAAGGTTCCAGCCCCGCACTGATTTCGAACGCTGATCAAATTAGCACTACCCGACAACCAAGGTAACCAATCAAGGACGGCGGGGAGAAGGTGTGGTCTTGAAGTGCAGCAAAACCCTTGGTCTCTGAGTAATGTTGCAAGACAAATCCTTGCTGTTAACAATGACTGGGAGGAAGGAGGGCTGGAGAGGCATGATGGGGTTTGCAAGGAGACAGTGCTGCAGGGAACCTGTGGTGGACCCTCGTGGCCATCCCTCCATCCTTGTACATGTCTTTTCCATCCTCCCCCAAGTTTTTCTGCATGGACCCCATGGTTGCCAGTGGTGCTTGGGCCAGTAAGGTTCACCCCAGGCATTGCCCATCAGGCACACGAAAGGAGCAGTGCCCACATCAGGGGAAAACTGTGCCCATGTACATAAGTACAGCCTGCACCGATTTAACGGTCCTGCAGGAGGCTTTAAATATTTTATTTCCTGACTTTTATGCAATTTGATTCTTAACCACGATGCTTCATTGACTTTTTTATCTTATTTTTCCCCCCCACTCTCTCTGGATCTCCCGGTTACCAGAGCACTGCACCGGGGTAGACTCACAGCTGGCCAGACCCAGTGCCACCTCACCAAAATCCACAGGGGCTGTCAAACTGGATGATGATCCAGAACCATCCCAGAGTTTTGGCACCAGAGGGGCTCCCCCCACCCCTGTGTCTGGCTTGGGTGCCCATTGTGCTGTCCTTTCCAAGGTCGGACCTGCACAGGGTAAAAGCTGCCAGCACCTCTCCGTCCTCTCCTGGTCTGGCAGAGGCTGTTCTCCCATGACACGGTGTCACCCTAAATAAGGTTGCAGAAGCAGATGGGGCACCCATCCCCCTGGACACCATCCTGAGCCTTGCAGGAGGAGGAGGATGGCAGCAGGTCCACAGGGCTAAACCACGCGGCTCCTCTACCCCGAGTGACCAGGGCGGGACGCACATCCTATCAATACAACGGAAAGGTTAATGGGATCATCTCCTTCCGACTCGATCACAGTAAATGTGGGATTTATAGCAGAGTTTAAATACTGACCTCTATCTGTTTTATGCTGATCATTAACTAAGATTATCTCACACCAGATATTTGCTATACCAAAGAGCACTGACATCACTAACTGCTATTAAGTGTATTATACTTAAACTCCATAAAGGGGAGCAAAAAACCCATTGTCAGCAGCATAGGAAAAGAGGCACATGACCAGGCACGCTCAGATTACATATTTAAAATAAATAAAAAAAGGAGTTGCCTGCAGCTTCCTGTGTGTGCCTGGCATTTTGTGACTGCAAAATTGAGAAAAATCCCTGTAAATGTTTTCAGACTCAGAAAGACACCCCGATGAACACCCTGGAGCTAAAAGACCACGGTGGGAATGGTTTACTCCGTGTGAGGTCCCCAGAGCCTCATTGCAAATAGGTGCCATTGCATGGGGTTTATCAAGCAGCAGGTGAAAGCCCCTCATGTCCCCAGATGGCTCAGGCTGTCCCTCCACAGCCCCTCACCCACTCTGGCTCCACTCGCCGCCCTCCTCGGCTCTCCCAGTCACAGGGCTGTTTCCGGGCAGCGGCGTATTTGTTGACTTGCTCTTTTGGTGACATCTTCTTTTAATAAGGAAATCTGTCTCTTAGCAGCTTCTTGCCTAAGGCTGTGCTTAGCTAAAGTGTAAAATGTCAAACTTTAGCAAGGATGACAATAACCCTGCTGGGCGAAGAAGAGCCAACCACTATATTATTAGCTACTCAAGGGAGAGGGGAGGAATATTGACCCGTTCCATGGAGGAAAAACACTAAAACCCCCCAATCTACCCACCCACCTCCTCCCACATGGAGACCAGCTTCAAATCTGCTTCCCTGTGATCTTTCCAGCAGCCAAAGCTCATAATTAAAGCTGAAGAGCAAACAGCAAGCCCTTCCTATTTGATCAAATACATGTACATACGCAACTATACTAGGTCAAAGTGTCTTGGATGAAAGTACCCTTTCATCTCCCAAAATTCCCCAAAGGCAGATCAGGATGAAGATAGAATGCTTGGATAACCCAGGATGGAGGGAAGTCGCTGCAAAGCCTCAGGCAGAGAGTTGAACAAAGCCCACTGGATGTCCTGGTGGGTTGGGCAGAGGAAGGAAAAGCCAGTGGGGACCTTTGCTGGCCATAACCAAGGGCAGCTGCACAGAGAGGGACGGCTCCCAAGGGATTATGAGCTTTATTAGGGTTATGGGTCTTTGGGCAACCCTTCCACGCTGCTGGAGGACTCCTCTGCACTGCATTTACCTTCACACATACTCTGATATATGTAGGTGCAACCTTGTGCTTTAGAGCACATGTGATTGGAACTAACATCACTTTCTGACCGGTTCTGTCCTGAGCTACAGCAAAGCAGGGCCATAAATTCACAGCCCCAAATTTAGGAAGGGAGAAGATTTCTGTTGTAAAGATCTGAGACTGGAAAATGTTCACCATTAGACCCTACTCTTCCACCAGTGGGCTGCACTGAGACAGCAACAACTGGCTTTGAGAAGATTCTTCACTTTTGGATCCAAACCTACATCCCAGCTATGTAAGAACAGATCTGTTCCTGGCTCTGTGCAGGAATGCAGCCTCCAGATGCACAGAGGTACTGGAAGGGAAGGGATGAAGTTTTCATTACTCCTGGACATCACACATCTATACCCATCCTGCAAACACAGGACCTCTTGTGATGGATGTGTCCCCCAGTGGCTGCCGCTAGAACCAAGCTAGGCCCGAAACACCAAACCAGTCACGGGATCTTCCTTGTTCTTTCAGGTTTCCAATCCCTGGTCCAAAACAGGGCCACCCTTGGAGTGCCCCTCCACCCCTCAGATCTGTAGGAAGTTCCTATCAGTGCCAGCGCTGGCAGGTAGTCCCAGCACAGCTCTGTTCTCTTCCTTGTGTTCATAGAATCATGGAATGGTTTGGGGTGAAGGGGACCTGAAAGATTATTTTGTTGCAACCTCCCTGCCATGGGCTGGGACACCTTTCACTAGACCAGGTTGCTCAGAGTCTCATCCAGCCTGGCCTCAAACACTTCCAGGGATGGGGCAGCCACAGCTTTTGTGGGCAACCTGTGCCAGGGCCCTTACTGCACTCACAGCCAAGAATTTCTACCGTATATCCAACCTGAATTTTCCCTCTTTCTGTTTGAATCCATTACTCCTTGTCCTGTCTTGTATTCTTTCTCAAAACATTATTTTAGAGAAACAAAAAAACCCAGACTCTACAGTGCACCACATCATCATCATCATCATCACCTCCCCAGGCAAATGTGGCACCACTTGGTTGTATTTCTGGCTTGGGTTGGAGTGTGACCACAAGCCAGCAGGAGCACAAGGATCTTATCCAAGGTATTGCCACAAATTTAGGTCCCCCCTGCTCCAACGTGCAGCAGATCCACAGGGCCTTCCAGAGCCAATGGTACAGGTTGGATGAGACAGGGTTTTTCCAGCTTTTCCTCCATTTTTTGGAGACATCTCATCAGTCTCTGGGAGAGGAAGCAATCTATTCCCTCCTCCTCTCCACCTCAGGACAGAGGCAACCCAGGGACTGCCTACGTGCAACGTCACAAAGTGCTTTGGCAGAGGCAGCGCTCGTAACTCTCACCTCTCACCCAAAAGTGACCCTCACAACACTCTACATTGTGTAACAGTCCCAATGAGTTTAAAAAAAAAAAAAAAAAATGTATATATAGTGTGTGTGTATGTGCGTGGGGTGCACACACGGGCGTGTTGTGTTTTCCCAGCTAACACATGTCAGGATCTGTTTAAACCTCGCTTTATGCTCAAATGTCACCCTGCCAGAATTCATTACATCCCATTTATTAATTAATTAAAATATATTTATACAGAACAGGCTTTATGAGACAGAGATAAAAATAACGTTTTGAGAGCTGTCCCCTGGATGGAGCGGGTGCTCTCTGATGGCAGCAGCAAGGACAGTAGCCACAGCCTTCCCTGTCAAGTGCTGACTCGCAGAGAATTGATGATATGGAAATTCAGTAATTAAGGCTGGGGAAAAAAAAATTTAAAAAAAAATCAGAAGCAGGCTCCAGAGCTGGTGCTGGCCATGTGGCAGCTCCACAGCCCCATCCTCTATTTGCTGTTGGGTGGTGGGATTATGGCATCTCCTCCTCACACACAGGACCCCAGGACAGGCAGAGGGACAGGCAAAGGCTGGCTCTGACACCTGTGTCACCCACTCCACACCCCAAGGCTGTGCAAAGGTGAGGNAAAAAAAAAAAAAAAAAATGTATATATAGTGTGTGTGTATGTGCGTGTGGTGCACACACGGGCGTGTTGTGTTTTCCCAGCTAACACATGTCAGGATCTGTTTAAACCTCGCTTTATGCTCAAATGTCACCCTGCCAGAATTCATTACATCCCATTTATTAATTAATTAAAATATATTTATACAGAACAGGCTTTATGAGACAGAGATAAAAATAACGTTTTGAGAGCTGTCCCCTGGATGGAGCGGGTGATCTCTGATGGCAGCAGCAAGGACAGTAGCCACAGCCTTCCCTGTCAAGTGCTGACTCGCAGCGAATTGATGATATGGAAATTCAGTAATTAAGGCTGGGGAAAAAAAAATTTAAAAAAAAATCAGAAGCAGGCTCCAGAGCTGGTGCTGGCCATGTGGCAGCTCCACAGCCCCATCCTCTATTTGCTGTTGGGTGGTGGGATTATGGCATCTCCTCCTCACACACAGGACCCCAGGACAGGCAGAGGGACAGGCAAAGGCTGGCTCTGACACCTGTGTCACCCACTCCACACCCCAAGGCTGTGCAAAGGTGAGGGGATGCACAAGCTTCAGTAGCCCCCTCCTCCCTGCCCACCAGGTACCACACTGGAGCCTGCAGCTCTGTTGTCCCTCCCTGCTGATGGCCCCAGGGCTGGAGGGGACCACTGACGGCCACAGGAGGTGACAGGCTGGCCAGTGAGCCGGGGACACCAGCACAGTCACAGTGAGGGGCAATGGCTCACTTGCCCGTGTTTTGTTTGGGGACCAACCTGACCCAGCCCCTTCCCCAGGGCCAGGGAATCATGGCTGGGTGAGCCTGCCCTCAGCCACTTGGCCACATGCGCTTTGGCTCTGTGATCCTTTTGACAGAACAACAGTGACATTTCTACTTAAAACTCTCCATGACCTTTCCCTGTGAGTCTCTCGTGCTTCACTTGTTCTGGCATCTCCTGACTGCCGCCTCCCCAGAGCACCTTGCCCTCACCCTGAGGAGAAGGGGAGGCACAGGCTCCATCCACCAAGGCCAGTCCTGGCTTTGTGGGGCCCAGCTTTACCTGTGGATTGCCAGCAGCACAGGAAGGATGAGCCAACCTCCCTGATCTAACGGTGCATTGAGGTGCATTCCTACCCCAGCGCCAGGGCTGCAGATGCAGGCGCAGGGCCAAGCAGCCACCACCTCATTGCATGGCTTCTCCAGCACAGCCTGACTGCAGCTGGGGTCCCCTGGCCATTCCTGGCCATCAGCCAGCACCCCCCAGCACCCTGGTTTGCAGGCAGAGGGGCAGTGGGTGGCCAAGGCCAGCAGCAGGTCCAGCTGCCTCTTCCCAGGCAGCAGCACTGACTGCTAACGATGCCCTGCAGCTCCCCCAGCCAAGGGATCCCTCAGCCTGTCAGTACACATCAACTGATGTGCTCACCTGGGATATTGGCAAATGAAGGGTTTCTCCTTTGCTCTCCCACTGCCCAGGAGATGGCACAGTATCCTTGGGACTCAGATCTGAGGAGGTGGGTGACAGATCCAGGGGTTTGAGGGAAGAGACGGGACGAGGGGAGAACGTATCCTCAGCACCACCATCCCAAGTTCCCCAAAGACCACCTTGATTTAGCCAGAGAGCAAAACACAGTATGAAAAGACCAAATGATGCTGGTAGCAGCTGTCCCAGCTCCCACACCACCCAGAACAGACAGAAGTGCCCCAGGAGGTGCCAGTTTTTGCCCACTGACTATCAAATCATGGTCCTCCATCATAAGGTGCAGACCACAGCTTTGGCTGAGATAACTTGTCCCGGGTCTCCCAGGACAGAGGCAGGAGCTACAATCATGACCTCTGTGAACAGGGCCACCTTCCTTTCCATTCTCTCCCTACACGGCTAATGCACATCCTCCTTGGAAGGACCAGGCCCTCTCCTCTGGATGTCAGCCAGCACAGCTCTGCTGACCCTGGAGGAGGTCTGCCAGCCTAGTCTGGCTGAGGACACAACCATCTATTATTTAGGTAAGGAAATACACCTGCAGGTGTAAATGGAAGTAAATCCACCCTACTTTTTAAGCAGGCAAATATATCTCAGCAGCTCCTTACTGGACACTGACTAGAAATAGTAGCAGCAATGAGGCTCCTGAGCCTCCAGCTCTCACCTTCCCTTAAAGCATCAGGGAGACAGAGGGAGGAAAAGCAACGATGGGACAAGCAGCCCTCACCCATGGCTGCAGCACAGGCTTGTGGCTGTCTGGACATCAGCAAGGACCGTATATCCAGCCTCATCTGCCATCCCTGTCCAACCCTGTGGTGAATTTTCGGGGGATTTCTGGCAATAAGTGCAGCCCCGAGCCTGTGGAAACCAAGCACCCAAGAGGTTCTCTCTTGCCTCAGAGCATCCTCCATCACCTGATGGAATATCACACCTTAGGTGAGCACATGCTGTCCCCTTCACACACCCAGCCACCCCAGTGCACCCCCAACCCTTCCTTGCACCCAGCACAACCTTCCCAATCCCCACCAAAGAGCCCTTTTTCGCTGCACAGGGATGTCTGCAAGCCATTCGTCATCCGTGGGGCTGGCAAGGAAACCACATGCACAAGCGAAGAGCTTCCCCGACTCAAATGATTCTCATTTTTTGAAGGGCAAATTTCCTTACTCTGCCCACTCAGTCTTGACAAGGACAGCAGGAGACCCACCACATGAATACTAATGGCAGTGGCAGCGGGGACATGTGGGGACGGGAGTGCCGGGGCTGGGCACTGCCGGTGGAGCAGCAGGAAGACCAGGAATGAGAGGCATCCCACGTGCTGCTGTGGGGGCTGCTGGGACCCCCAGAACAACACCCATGGGATGCCCAGAGGGCAAGGGATGCAGGCAGCCCCCCAGCAGCAGCCAGGAGGTCACATCCAGGCATTAAGAATACTGGATCAGGTCCCCTCTGGAGCAGAGGGTGCCAAAGGGTTACACTCTCCCCAACACCATCCATGGCCTTGACCCCTTTGGGCCCCCCCCGCAAACTGCTTCCATATCCCTTGTGCTGAATTCTTATTCAACTTCAAACTGACAAACTGTTTTTAATCTTTTCCTTCCACCCAGCTTGGAGATTGGGAAGCAAAAATCAATATGGGTTGGCAGGTGATCAAGTTGCTTGACAGTGGCGCTGAGGAGAGAAACGGGGAGGGGTGGGGGTGAGGACAGGCTGGAGGATGGGGGGACCAAGCACCTGTATTGCAGCCCCCAGCTGGGAAGGTCCCACTTGTCCCCATCTCCAGTGGAGCTGCTTGCTAAAACAGTTGGTGTGAGGGTGCTGGGTGCCCACGTGCAGCTGGTGGGGTGGAAGGAGAGGGCATGGCAATCCCACCTTGCTCCTATTCCTCCAGGATCCCCAGCACTGCGTGCCTAGGGCCCCATTTACCAGCAGGGTTTGACCACCACAGCTGGTTCCTGGCTACAGTCCTCATCAGGGACCCCCAAAATGCATCTCCCGCCTCTCATCTCCTGCAGCCTGGTGACAGCATCACCTCAGGGAGCCTCTTGGCACCTTTAAATGTGGATTTGAAGCCTTGCTTCAAGATTCCTTGGGCGTCAGGAGAGCAGCACTTATTTCCCAAGCCTACCTGGGGGTTGTTTGGTTCCCAGCCCAAGAGGGTTGCCCAGGCTGGGAGGGGAGAAATCGCACAAACTGTAAATTTCTCAAAAAATTCAGCCATTGTCCTTTCTGTAGCTTCTGCTCCTGCCATGTCCCAACCTGGTCCCCACCACTCTCCTTCCTCCAGTGCCCAGGGAACACCCCAGAGCTGAGAAGGGTGAGGGAGGCCAGAGCTCCCAAGCAAGGAGCTGCTCCAGGGCTGTTTGACAGATGTAGAAGGACCCAGCACCCAAAGGAAGAGGGGCAGCAGCCCCAGAAGCACCCAGTGACCCCCAAGGATGGGGTGGCAGCACCAGCACAGGGTCAAGGATAAAAACCCCATGGAGCCACCCAGAGGGAGCAATGGCTTTTCAGCCCCAGGGAATGAGCAGGACCGGACTGGCCTCCTCCATCCACATGCCTCCGCCTCAGCTGCCTCCTGGCATTTCCCGAAGCCATGGGCTGGCTCCCGGAGCCGACAGAGCCCCCGAGAGCAGAGTTGACATTTGAAGACAATCAGTTTAGGAACTTCCCCCGCTGCTTTCCTTTGCGTCCCCCTTCCTATTGTAACTGTTCCTCTGAGCTTTCATCGTCTAACTCTGTAAATCTCCGGGAAATACGGCTGTGTTTCTGTTGTCAGTTCTGATCAGAGGGATGCCAGCGGGGTGAGGGAAGTGGGGGGGAAGGGGAGGGGGAAGAGGGAAAAAAAAGATTGCCTGGGGCCCCACACAGAGCAGGCATGCAAATGAGTGCCAGCTCCATAAAAATAGCCCCAGCAGTCACATTTTATTACAACCGAATTATTGGACCTGGGTTACTGGGAACTGGCACTGGGGAAGGTGAGAGAGGGAAGGAAAGAGAGGGAGAAAGGGTCAGGCATCATTTATTCTAAATATTTGAACTTTAGTGCCAGAGGGTGTTTTTGCCCTCTGATCCAGGGATATGCCTGAAACTGCTGGGGTGCTGGATGTGCCACAGCCTCCCTTGCCTGTGCCACACTCTCACAGCCGGTGCAGCACCAGCAGAACACATCCAGGGCCTTTCAGCCCTCTTAGGTTTCCCACCTGCCCTTCCAGACTGGTGCCAGTTTGCAGCAGGGACACCCACTTCAGGTGTTCATGGGGAAACTAAAAGTATTGCACGAGACAGAGGGGAGTCAAGGTTATGGCCAGGTGAGTTTGGAGGTGTCTCCTTGTCCTGGTGATGAGGGGGTGGCCAGGTGACACTGGAACCCCTGGTATAAGGAGGTGCTGGAGCAGGTGCTGCTCTCATTCACACCCCAAGGGCAGCAGCAGAGTCAAGCCCCTGTTACTGCCCTGTCCAGGGCTCTGGGCACCTCCTGTGAGCCCCCTTGCCCTGCAAGCACCTGCTTAGTCAGCATTTCCCAAGCAGGGACACTGCTCAGGGGACTGACTATGTTATCACCACAGCCACCCTCCCCAGCACTTGAACAGAGATGTGATGAACCAGACCCAGTTTTCCTTCTGAGGGAGATCGCAGGAGGAATGAGAGGGAACAAAGAACCTCAGGACAAGCTACAGACTTTGGAAAGAGCACCTGCATGCACACAAGTCCCAGGTGCTTCCAAACCAGAGCAACCCAAAACATTCCTTGTGGTTTTTCCACCCCCACCAGACCTGCCTGACAGGGATATTTTTGGTTGCATTTCTTGCAGGAGCACCCCAGCCCTGCCAGAGCCAAGGCCAGGCTGGGAGAGGCAATACCCTCCTCAGGACAGAAATTCCTGCAGGGATTTCTGGAGCCTGGCACTGCTCAGGCTGGCAGAGGAGCTTGGCAGGGACACAGCACTCCTGAAATGCACTGCCTCCCAGTGCTCCAGAGAAAACTGGGTCAGGATTTTCTAAAGACAGGAGCTCAGTGCTCGCCTCCCTACTGCAGGGAGCAGCATCCCAGCAGGGCGGGAGGTGAGCGGGGATGGTGGGACTCTGCCATCGGGAAAGCCAGACACAATGGAGCAGTGGGAGAGGGGATGTGATAAACTCTTCCTCTCTGCAGCCAGAGGTGCTCCAAGGATGGCTGGTGCTTGTAGGAGAGCCACTACCTACCCACAACTCCCAGAAACATGCCCTGCAGGCATGCTTGCTCCTGCCCAGCTCAGCAGTCCAGCACACCCCAAAACTTCTTTGCCATTTATTATTTTTTTTTAAATTAAAA
>VWZT01015151.1:0-33275 GCA_013397055.1 Pachycephala philippinensis
CTATGTTGTAACCTAGGACAGGACTCTTAAGAAGGATTTTTAAAAGTTGGGGGGTGTTTAATACTGCATCCTTGATGGATGCAAAAAAAGCTTGTTTGATGAAGAATGGTGAAGAATTATCTTCTCTTTTTTTGTACTTTTATACATACATCTGCTGACACAGATAACATGACAGTTTTGAAAACTGAATTGTAAGTCCAAGTTGTATTGTATTGCTGTTACATTAAGACATTTTGTTTAGGTGACTGAGGTGAAATTAGTATTCACAGTATTTTAGTGCTATGTGTTCTGGGGAGTGTATGTTACAGCAAACCCTGTATGTGGTAAGTAGCTCTTCAGCAAATGTGTTTCAGGTAAAAAGTATTTATTGTGAGCATTTTAAAGACTGAGAAGAAGTATTTCAGAAAATTAGACTGTGTCATAATCCAGTGAATGAGAAAGTTGTTATTAACAGAAGGGGGCAAAAAAGAAGAAGAAAAGGAAGAAGATAAGTCACAGCCTAAGTCTATAAGGGAAAGACGGAGACCAAGAGAAAAGCGACGATCTACAGGAGTTTCTTTTTGGACTCAGGATGTAAGTAAACGTCACGTGTAGCAAATTGGAATGTGTACAGTGTGGTCTTAAAATAGAGAATTGTTTAGATTAATACAATGAATGAAGGATTTTTCTAGAAAAAATTACACTTTTCAAGTTAAATATTCTTTGTTTTTGTTTTGATGCCTTCAGGAACAAATCAAAATTGATTTTTTTCAGTTGATCCTGCTATCAAGAATTCTAGAACACTGTAGTAACCATAACTTAATAGGAATTAATCATAATCTAAAAAAAAAAAATTATTGAACAAATGTTTTCTATTGCATGCATACCAAAGCTGTAAAAATGAGACTCGTTATTTGGCACATTGCAAGTAGCTATGTATTTAGCAACTTAAAGAACTGGTGTCAGATTAGAAAGGTTATAGTTGATGTTTCAGACTATTCCTTTTCCGTTTTCTTTGTCACAGGATCCGTATGTAATGTAAAAGCCAGATTTTCATGTGTCAAATGCAAAGTTGTTTCATCTCCTTTTGGTACTGAAAACATGTACCTGTTTGAGAATTTTCTTCATGTATCCTGTATATTCTCCATGGAGTATTCTGCTGCTCTTACATTTTCATATTAAAAATGTAGAATGCATTAAAATCTTACTAAGCTTTCAACAGTTTAATTATTTTTCCTCTCCCACCTGTTTCACCAGAGTGATGAAAACGAACAGGATCACCAGTCCGATTCAGAAGAAGGGACAAATAAGAAAGAAACTCAGGTAATTTAAGAAAGATGATTTGTTCATTAATTTTTAAGAGATATGTTTTGATTGTAAATTTTTTGTTGCAGTTGAATTTACGTATCAACAGTGGCCATAACTGACTGTTTTGTCTTCCATTCTGATTATGTAGAATTAGCATCCAGAAAATGTAGATGAGATTTTTGACACACAGGTCAGGGACATGATGCGGCAGGTTACTGGAGCAAGCATTCAGTTTCTACCCAGCAAAACCTTTATTTCATCTACACTGTTATTTTCAGATAAATGATGTCCAATTACTAACGCACGCTAATTAAAACCCTTGAAAATTAAACCCATTATTATAATTAACAAATAATATGAGAAGTTAATTTAAGGAAGCATAGAAAGTTGAAGAGTGCAATGTATGTCATTTCTCCATTGAACATAAAATGGTTTTCTGGACATGCTAAATGAGTATTATTGGTCTTGATAAAAAGTCAGTGGAAAACAGTATAATGGACTTGATTTGATGGGAAAAGTCCTTAAAAACAGAATGGTGTGTGACAGTGGGATGAAGACATGTTAAAAGGGAATTAGTAACATAACCTGTTCTATAAGAAGAATGTGTTTCTTTTGACCTAAACCCTGGAGTAACACGCTGCAGAATCAGGTTCATTACTTAGGAATAAAACTCAAGTGATATTTCTTTCTTTTTTGTGAAATTTTCATTACACATTTGTTAAATATTTTAGTTAAGAGATTCATTCTGTGCCATTTTGATTTGCTGTATTTTTTGTTTTCGTGCCGTGTTAACATAAATGCATAATCCTGTTTCCTTTCGTCCCAGTAGTACATATAATTATCCTTTGATCAGTAATTACTTCAAATTCTGTTCTGTAGAAATTAATTTTGGTAGAACATGCTGTGTGGTGCTTCTGATAAAATTAATAACATTACAGTGAAATAGTGCTAAACCAGTCCCAAAATTATGAATATTATTAAAAGAGTGAGCTTGTTGGGCTGGAATGGTGGAGAAGTGTAGAATTGACTGACCAAGAGCGCTTGGACAGGTGCAGTTTTTGCTATGTGCCCAGGCCCAGAGAGTGGTGGTGAATGAAGTTCCATCCAGCTGGTGCCTGGTCATGAGTGGAATTCTCCAGGGTTCAGTATCGGGGCCAGTCCTGTTTAATACTTTTCATCCATGACCTGGCTGAGGGGATGTAGGACACCCTCAGTCAGTTTGCAGATAACACCAAGTCAGGCAGGAGTGTTGATCTGCTGGAGGGCAGGAAGGCTCTGCAGAGGGATCTGGACAGGCTGAATCCATGGGCCAAAGCCAACTGGAGGAAGTTCAACAAGATCGAGTGCTGGGTCCCACACTTGGGTCACAACAACCCCAGGCAGTGCTACAGGCTGGGGGAAGAGTGGCTGCAAAGTGCTCAAGGGATAAAGTAGCTGGGGGTGCTGGCCAGCAGCAGCTGAACGTGAGCCAGCTGTGCCCAGGTGGCCAAGAAGGCCAATGGTATCCTGGCCTGTATCAGCAATAGTGTGGCCAGCAGGACCAGGGCAGGGATTGTTCCCCTGTACTGGGCACTGGTGAGGCCACACCTCGAATCCCGTGTCCGGTTCTGGGACCACCACTGCAAGAAAGACATTGAGGTGCTGGAGAATGCCCAGAGAAGGGCAACAAGGCTGGGGAAGGGTCTGGGGCACAAGTCCTATGAGCAGTGGCTGAGGGAGCTGGGGTTGTTCAGCCTGGACAACAGGAGGCTTGGGAGAGACCTCATCACTCTCTCCAACTACCTGAAAGGAGGCTGCAGCCAGCTGGGGGTCAGCCTCTTCTCCCACGCAATCAGTGACAGGACAAAAGGAAACGGTCTCAAGCTGAGCCAGGGAGGTTCAGGTTGGACATCAGGAAGAATTTCCTCACTGCAAAGGGTAGTTAAGCATTGGAACAGGCTGCCCAGGGAGGCTGTGGAGTCACCATCACTGGAAGTGTTGAAGAAACAACAGGACATGGCACTTAGTGCTGTGGTTTAGTTGTCATGGTGGTGTTCAGTCAAAGGTTGGACTCCGTGATCTTGGAAATGTTTTCCAACGCAAATGATTTTATGGTGAAACACCAGAACGGGTTGCCCAGAGAAGTTGTGGATGTGGTTTTTTGGGTGCGTGCTACAGAGAAAATTAGAAGAGCTTAGACAAAGAATGATTTCTAGCCTGAAAATGTTAAGGCATCAAAAAATCATTATCTTATTCATGTCAGAGGTCTTTGAAAGAACTGTCTTGTAAGATTTCAGTTTGTGCTTTCTTGTTCTTCAGAACTGCCTTTGACTCCTTAGATGATCACTTGTCCATAAAGGAAAGCTATTAAAGAGAAGTCAGACTTTGCTAAGCACTTTTGACAGTTTGAGGTTGTTCTCTAGTTTTGTTTAGGCTTTGTAATATTAATAGCAGAGAACTTCTTGAATTAGCACAAAAAATGCTGTGTTGTTACTTAAAGGAAAGTGGTATTCCTGCTAGAAGAACAGTCTTAGAACTAAGTTATAGGATAGCCACTTAAAAATAAGGAAGTTGGAAGATTTCTTTGGTAGATGAAATGTTTCTGTGAAGTAGATTTTTAAGTATGATGCATTGCAAAAAACCGCTATTAATTTGAAAAGTTACTACAACTATAGTTAGCTTATAATTAATGGACTAACTGTGGCATATTCTACAAAATCTCTTAATTCACAGCATTGGTCATGCTCTTGACAGAAAATAGCAATGTTTTATTTGGAGTGGTTAGGCTATAGTATGTACCTTTAATATCCTCTGTGTAGTAAGTGCACTTCAAGGTGTCACAGGGGAAATTGAGTGTGCTGTGGAGAATGTGGCTGTTTTCCTCTGTACATTGAAAAAATACAGTTTCCTTCTATAAAAGGAAACGAAGCAAGCCACGTCAGCCCCCCCAGAGAACCACCTATGGGGAAGGCTTCAGCCACTGCTAGGTGAGTAACATTGGAGGATGTCCAGGTGATGATACATCAGTAGAGTTTCTTGACTGAAATGTCTTCACTCAAGACTGGGATAATAATTGGAAGAAATGATTAAATCTGTATTGACCACCCAGAGGGGAAGAAGGTTTGTATGACTGATGTAATGCTTAGAGGGCACTCCCTCACTCTTAAGTCATCCTTTTAATTAAGTTTCACTTGTCAAATAAGGAGAGTTTCATTTTTTTATATTACTTTCATTCCTTCATTCCAGGTGAATCCACAGGGACAAAATCTACTATGTCATTTAAATAAGGTCTAATAAGTACTTCCGTATGTTGTTGGTGTAGTAACTTGTTTCCAGTCACACTATGTTGAAACAATGATCCTGTACCTTAATTTACTGTTTTGAGCTGAAGTCATTGTGTTCAAAACATTATAGCTAATGTTAAAGAAGAGTAAGAAGGAAGAGTGAATTTGAGGAACACCATTCTTATGCCTTTGATAACAGGGAAGCAAACCCAGAATGCACCAACTGCTGAAATGACTCCACTGTTTAGGGCACTCCAGACTTTAAGAGTGTTGTGTTAACGTCCTGTGTAAATCGTATTTTGGCAAGTGCATTGTAGCACATACTTCTTCTGTTTTCTGGACATAACAAAATTGAAGCTTGACAGGTTTTAGATAATGCATACTAATGGATAGTGTGTGCATCTGACATAACTGTTTAGTTGTATTTGTTCACAGATTGTTATATATTTGAATTAAATTATTGACCAATCCATTCTTTTTCTCTCTTTTTACCTCTCCCCACCTCAGAGTGAGAGCCTTTCAAGGTATGTGCAATTTAAACAAATTAATTTAGAATTGTTATACTTTCTGTCTGCATGTTGTCATTTTAAGTTCTTTATGTACAAATTCAGCTTAACTCCAGTAGTTGAGTTGAGCTTTAAAAGGCTGTGATGATACTTATGTTTTGTGTGAAGTGTGATTGTGAAGCTACAGCCCTGCCATGTGTGGGTGGAATACGCCATTCTGGGGAATATGTTCAAGTCTGTATTTGTAGTGCACTGAAGGAAGGCTTGGCATTTCATAGGACGTAGTGGACACAGTACTATGCTCTGCAGATTTTTCAGCATAGACACAGCTTTTACAAAGAAGAGGAGGTTCTTGTTGCCCCTTTTAGAATACCCTACTAAAAATTTTCTACATAACCTCAAGAAAAGTACTACAGCCTCTGAAAATCATATTTCCTTAAGATTTGTTAAAAAGTAAATGCTGAAATATTGATAATTTTTTTTTAAATGACCTAATTTCTTTTTGGACCATTAGCTTTAATTATCAAATTTTATTATGTTCTTACTCTGGTGAACATTTGTTAAATAAAACTGCTGTAACACATGATTAGTGAAGAGTGAACAGTGTGAAATTACTCTTAATTTTATTAATACTTTTAGTTATTTAGTTATTAGGATAAAGACTACTGAAGATTTTTTTCATCAACTGCTTCTGTTGAAATACTAGAATTCACAACAAATAGTTTTGAAATCTTGATTTCTGTAATGAAACTGAGAATTCATCTAGGCCATTCATCTAGGGTTTTTTAAACACTTCAGTTAAACTAATAATTTTTTTTAAAAATGTATGTTCTTTATAAATAAAAAGAATTAAGCTACATAAGCTACTATAAAGTATTTTAAGACATGTTAATATTTGCTTGCATTAAATAATTTAATTACATTTAAACTATTCCTCTGCATGCATTGCTCTGCAGACTGAGCAATTTGAAAACATCTTCACCCAGAATATTGAAGTACTGGAGAGTGTAAAAATGAAATTTGCATCAAATTAGAAGACAGTGGTCTAACTAAAACACATTGTATTTGGTTGTTTTCAGCTGGGTAGCAGCAAACTCAAAATGTTTGATAGAGTCAGTGGTCTCGGTTTGGCTGCAAAGGCAAAGAAAAACCCGAACTTATCTTTTACAGATATGATTCGGGATCGCTCAGCATGTCTGCAGGTGATCGCTACGATTCAGCACAGGGGCGAGCGGGGTCACAGAGTTATCTTGAAGATCGAAAACCATACTGCAGTAGACTAGAAAAAGAAGATAGCCCTGATTTTAAGAAGGTATCTGATCCAATAAGTTTGATGCAAAAATAGAACTTCATTACTGCTTTTCTTAAATTGTGTGAAAACAGTTTCACATTGCATCAGAAATACTGCTTAAAGTAACTCAGCTGAATGGAAAAGCACAGTAACTGCTGCAGTGGGGGAAAATACACATTATGAAACAGCTTCTGGCTTTTGTCCTTTTCAAGGCAAGGGAGAAATCCAGAGGAGCCAAGATACAATCAAATAAAAAAATAGTATGATAGTAATTATCATAAGAAAAGTATTATTAAAACTGATGTACGCATATGTGAAGCCTTTTATTATATGTTTGCCAACTTACATACATATAAGGTAAAAATATGTTTAGATCTTGCTTTGAAATAAAGGAGGAGTTTGTTGAAAAGTTTACTGTGGTGGTATAATCTGTGAAGTCTGAAGAAAAAAAGGCGGCTTAATTATGTGTAAGGTAAGTTGTGTGCTCCCTATGCAAAGCTGCTTGTTTCTAGAAATATTTAGTAACAGTTCCTTACCTTACAGTGCTTGCTAATTCTAAACATCTTTATTTTACTTCTTAGACTGCTAATATATTCGTTAACTTTACATGTGGTTCAATCATACTTTTAAAGTTTTTCAGCTAATCTCACTATTATATGGTATTTTTTAATGAATATTTTCTCTTAGCTTTATGAACAGATTCTAGCTGAAAATGAAAAACTGAAAGCACAGTTACATGACACCAACATGGAACTTACAGATCTTAAGCTACAGTTGGAGAAGACCACTCAGGTTTGTATAAAACAAAAAGGCATGTACTCAGCCAGCAATATAGATAGTAAACCAGATGTACCCCAGGCTATGGGCCGCTCTTTACTAGGCATCAGCTTTGTTTTTTATCCAAAGATGGGAATGGAGAAGAGTACTTGTCTGTTTCTAAAGAGAAAATAGTGCAGGATTCTGGTCTTCAGCTGTGAAGGAAATGTGTGAGACTGCTTCCTGCCTACTTAAGTAGTCATGGTTCTTGCCATCATGGATCTGCATGCAACTTCTTTGCAGGGTTGGGGTAAACACTTTCTACACTGTTAAGCTTATGTTCAAACTGACAATTGGGATTGATTGATTAATTCATAAACCTGCTGGCAGATTGGCATAACCTGCCAGCTCTTCCTGGCTGGTTAGATAGCTTTATCTTGGAAATGAAGAGCAAACAGTGCATTCCTGTTACCGATAACTGCTGTCAGATAACAGTGCTGCATACATGAATACAAGACACACACACTGAAGTTAGATTTGTCTAAATTTGTCTACTCTTGCTGTAGAGTGTTTCATATTCTCACATCATATTTACCACAATTTACCTGTACTTAATTGTCTTTCATGTGTACCCTGCAAATGTTAGTGAAGAACATTTAAAAGATGCCTGTTTTGTAATGCTTTTAGGTAGAAATACTGTATTACTCCTGTTAGCCAAAGGCTGTGTAGTGATTAAATAACGTGGATGGTCACACAGGAAGTGCATGATAAATCCAGTTCTTTCTTTATTTCAGTGTTACTTCTCTGAACACACTTTAAAATGTTTTTGATTACATACTTCTGACAGAATACTAAAATGTCTAATTGTTTTTTTCCTCGGTTCTGTGTTGTTTCAAAGCACATGTCAATGTCTTCATAAATTTTGTGTTTCAGAGACAAGAAAGATTTGCTGACAGATCACTCTTGGAAATGGAGAAAAGGGTGAGTTTCTGCCAAAGAACTTTCAAATACTCCAATTCAAGCTTTGTTTTAGTTTGTTTTGCAACCCCTGGTTTGGATATATTTTAGTAGGAACAGAAGCCTTTCTTATAACTTGCATTTTTTAGAGGATTTGGGGATTTTAGGTTTCAAAGTGGCAATGAATGTGAGATGGAATTACTCTTAAGAATTGCCTTTAGTTTGCTTGTTCGTTCGTGATAACCAGTGTCTAAACTCTGCTGCCCTCCAGGGATCTGCAACTTGTTCCATCTCATCCAAAACAATGTTGGCATTCCTGAGGGTTAAATAAATTCATTGTGTGTCATCTTTTAACACATTTCCAAGATTCAGAGAAGTTAATTTCCTCAGAGCTTTCCAGAGGCACCAGTTATTGTTGGTAATGAGATAGCTGTTTCTGCCTCACAGACATGAGACCTTAAACCTGCTAATGATATAAAACAATCTTTATCTGCCTCTTTCCTTGTACTGTAACTATTTCCAGAGGGAATGTGATACTGGGGCAGGGAGAGAAAGTGGAAGAATGAGTAAGCAGTGTGGAAAGAGGGGCATCAGAGTCAGAGACAACCCTAAATTGAATGGGAAAGAAGTCGTGTAATAAATTCATATGTGAGCTGGACTACAGGAATTATTTCAGAAGTTGGACACATGATAATTTTAGGCTGTAGTTTCATGCTAATTTAAAATAAAACCTTGTAAAAGTTTAGTTTCACAGCAATGTAAAGCAAACTACATTGATTTTGTGGTGGTCTTGGCTTCCTTCATGACTCTGAACACCACGTGTTCTTTTCTTCTCCCTTGATCCTGGAGTGACACATTAGAGACAAACACGAAAAAAGAATTAGACTTTGGCAGTAAGAAGTGATGTGGTAAACATTTATCTATCCCTGGTAAATTTCATACTCATTAGCCTTTTATATTTACTTTCCAGTATTTTAGGTTTAGAAAACAAGTTTTAGTTCTACAAAACTGTCCGGTACATAA
Source organism: Pachycephala philippinensis (assembly GCA_013397055.1). Lineage (NCBI taxonomy): Eukaryota > Metazoa > Chordata > Aves > Passeriformes > Pachycephala > Pachycephala philippinensis. The sequence continues at coordinate 9,084 of VWZT01015151.1, forward strand.
ACAAACACTTGGTAGATTTTATAGGAGCACATGAAGATGTAGAAATACTCTCAGGCACTTCCTGAAGTTTCATTATCTTTATCTTAATAGTCTCGCTAGTTAATTGCTGCTGTTTAGCACCTATTTCTCTCTTTAATTTTTTGGCATCCTAGTGAAATCACTGGACAGTGATTTCATCAGTAGAAAGGTTTCGGCAGCAGATTTAATTGGTTTCTTGCTTGATAGCATGACCACACAAGTGGACATTTAATTATTTAATAGATGTAGCTGTATCCATTACTGTGTGGGTTCATAGGTGGTGCACGGAGTACTGCATAGATAGACATTATTTCAGTTTTAAATTACTGCTTTGCTTTCTCCCAAAACAGGCCATTGCATTTAAACAATTTGCTTTATTAGAAATTCTTGCACCTTTTTTTTTTAAGACATTCAGTTCAAAAGCAAAATGTCTTTGCAGAAATGTTATTTTCCCTAAATGTATTAGTATTAAAGCGAGTGAGTAAAATAATTAACTTAATGATGTATGTATGTATGTAACTTAGGTGCTGTATGGCTGAAACAGGATTTACACAAAATTTATATATCTGAATCTTGTTTATAATAATACACATGTTTATAATTATACACTTTTCAGACAGGAATTTAAATGAGGAATATATTTATGATGGTATTTTCTATGTTGTTTAAATCTGAAGTTTCGCTCTGAAAGTGACTGAAGCAGAATTCTCAGCTGTTAGTCATCAATAGCTGATCTCTAGAAATAAGCTTATCAAGTTCAGCATTTAAAAATGATTTTAAAGACACCTTTTTAATGTGTAATGTAACAATAGAAATGCAAAAAGTAAAAGAAATTGTAGAGCTTTTCTAAGAATACTTCTCCAAGTATATGACTTCACTAAAATAAAATATAAAACTAAAGATGTTTATATAAATTACATAGAGAAGAGGCGAGGGCAAAAGTAAAATAGTGAGCAAAAATTGTAAGAAATAAAAGGCCGACAGAGAAAAACCTGAAGGCATCTTTGGACTATAACATTATCAGGCTGAAACCTGCATTTTCAGTGAAGAAAATGAGAATATGTATTAAGCCTAGATTTGCACAGTAGTAAAAGTGGGATTTTTGTTAGTTACTTACATCAGTTAGCTTGATGCCGATTACTGTGACTGTAAGAAAAGTCTTAACTCAAAGGAGTTAAGTACATGAAGTAGTAACAACTGCAGTAATATATTACTTTGATAAAAATTAAAGTTGTTTGCTATAATGGGAAAATGTTGGGGTATAACTGCACTGTGATTAAACTAAATTCAAATGATTTATATCTGAAAGGTGTCCGGCAAGAGTCAGTATCTACTGGGCGGTATGATCTAACCAAAGTTTTACACACCTCAGTCAATGCTGCTTGCTGTTTGCATAACACCATTGTATGCAGATGCATATGTCCACTTCGCAATAATCTGTTGCTTTTGCCTCTCACACTCTGGAAAAATATGAATGTAGAGTACTGGTAACTGCAGCTGCTTTTAAATGAGAAACACTGCATTGTCTGACACAGGAAAGCGAGCAATCAAGCTATAAACCCCAAAGTCTGCATTAGCTGCTCATCTGTCAGATGTGTTGAAAAATAGGTTTAAACAAAATAATGTGGTTGTGTATCTGCACTGCAGACTGCAGTGTAGTATAGAAAACCCTAAGCTGACTTTCCATAAGCTGGCTTGTTTATATCATCAGTGTAATCAAGTTCTATATAAAGGATAATTCCTCCTGCTGCTCAGGTAAAAAGGGAAATAAAAGGAAAATTAAACGATAAGAGAAATGCAGAAAATACTCAGGAAACATTTTCTCAAGAAGCAGCTGATCTCACATAGATAGATTTCTTTGGTACTCAGCTAGGTCCTATAATGTCAGTTGTATCAACACTAGGTTGCAGTTTGGAGTGTGGAGAGATCCCACTGAGCTGAGACATGTTTCAGCTACCTTTGTGAAAGCTGATGCTTTTGTGCTTGTATCTTTTAATATTCTTGTTTGTTTCTGATTATTTTCTGCATTTCTTGGATATTAAGGTCTTATAAAAGCCTAGCTTATGAAAAATAAATCCAAACAAGTGGTACTTAAAGCCTTTCTAAATTAGTGAAAAGGAAGGGGTATGTTTTGTAGGACTTGATATGAATTTCTATATCTCTTCCTCCTTGGATATTAAAATTTCATACTGACCAAATTTCTGTATATCACTGCCATCACAAGTTTCCTGTCCACACTATGCTTTTGGTTGTATGATCTTTGAAACTTGAAGTATTTCACTGTTACCACAGTATTTACAAGCTGTAATTCATAAACCATTGTGTTGTTCAGCGTTAACACACATCTTCTGATTTAGGAAAGAAGAGCGCTAGAAAGAAGGATATCTGAAATGGAAGAGGAACTGAAAGTAAGTAAATTAGTACACTGTTAATAACAAAGGATATTATTATGTCTGTGAGGCATGTAGTCTGGCAGTGTTACTGGTCTCTCTAATTTCACTAGAAAAAAACCAAGTAAGTTACAGCTGCACGTCAAGAGTCACTCCTGTCACACAGCTTGTAGAGAAGCTGCTGTGCTGGCATAAGCAGTTGTATGTCTAAGATTGAGAAGAAGGTGCTGAGTTCTAGGCTTCTATAACATTGCTAACAAGAAACATTCAGAGATGGATGGAGTGAAACGTATCTTGATCTAATCAAGATGGAATTGCAGTCTACAATTTTGATGTGATACTCATAAGTTTTAACTTATTAATTACTATTATTAAAATCCATTATTATTAAATAATCGTAGCATATAATTCTGTAGATATTTAAGCATTAAATGTTGTTTCAATCTTTATCTCATGTTCTTTATTAATTAGATGGCATGTTACAATAGCAAAACTTCTGTTTGTATAGTGTGAATAATCAGGTTTTAGTTAACTAAATGCAGTAGATAGATTTCAGCTGTTGACAAATAAGTAGCACTTAACATATGATTTCTGCTTTTTTCAACTAGGTGTAAAGTGAATCCCAGAAGCAAAATAATTTAAAATAAATTTCATTTCTGTTTTGTTTGGGGTTTTTTTAACCAGTCCCCCTTATGATTAACCCTCCGATATGATTAAGAAGGGTCAGAAATTGTGTGGGTTTATTTTCTGTTAGTCGTTTGATCTAAATATTGGACATGGCCAACCAAACTCATAGAATTTAAATGGAATGTGAAAGTACCATTATTTTGACATTTGATATTTGTCATTGATTAATAAAAATTTTCCTTTTAAGCTCATTTTTGAGCTCCCTCTGGTGCTTGGAAATAGCATTAACTTCCAAATACTTTTCATTAAAACACATGCACCAAGTTCTGTTGAAGTAATTGAAGCTGACAGGCAGATATAGGCAGAAGGCAACTGTGATGCCTCTGGCTCCCTTGGATTCAGACCAAGATAGTTTGCTGTAAGGGAGGACACAAGGTCTGTGGTTCCTTGAGGGGTCTTCAGAAGTGAAATACAGAAAAAACAAACCATGGTAGAGGAAAATAATTGTCTGCCTAGGAGTGGAAGACAGGATGTGAGCTTCTAGGGAAAGTTGGGCTTCTGATAAAAATAGAGACTGCAAATACATTGCTTTTTTCAAAAGTTTGCTTTTGATCAGCAATAAGCAAAAGTTTTGAATTAAAGATTAAATGCTCTTCCCATAGTTTGTTGCACAGTAGTTAGAAAGTGTATGTTAAATGTGTCATTATGCACAGAGTTTTGAATAGGAGATTCAGTTTGTGCAATTAGGATGTTAAGTGAAGAATTCCAGGAATAGCTCTCATTGTTAATGCATCCTGAACTGTTTTGGAAAGCTGTGACTAATCACTACTGGTACTTAGATTGCTTTTCAAGAATGTGCCACTTGTTTGATACTTTCCTTTCACAGCGGCTTATTTACTTTAAGCAGGACTGTCTCTTCTAAGTTTTCTTTCAGTTCTGCTCATGTGGGTTTTTTTCTCATTTTCACTTCTATTTCTTTGATTCCTGCAGAACCTGCAACAAATAAAGCAGATTCAATCTTTGAAACACATAAATGAGCGACTGGTGACTGAGAATAGGGCCTTGACCCGAGTGCTTGCCAAGTTGTCAGGGTCCTGTAGGCAACTGCGCTCTGTGGACTTGTAATTTCTTCCTTCTCCTTTGTTTAGCCAGGCAGGTGTTGACATTCAGTTTGTGCTTGGGCAGAATTTTACTATTAACACTTGTGAAACTGACTCAGTGCTGCTTGGTTCTGGATGCGTAGCTAAAGCTAAAGCATGGTGCCCAGTGTACGAGCTAGAGGTGTCGCAGATGTGTTGGTATGGTGTGGTATTGTCCCTGCTAGCACTGAAGCTTGTCCTTGAAGATAAATTGGCGAGGATCCAGGAGAGCTTTGACATGTTAAAACCTTGGCAACAACTGAAAGGATTTGAGTTTGCATGAGGAGACACTAAAGTCAGTCTCTCCTTTTGATGTTTGTGTAAATGCTCAAATAGATTTGCATCTAGTTTTCTAACAAACTGAAATTAAGATTGGAGCTTTCTTACTGCAGTTTGGTTTAAGTGCATAGAGTTGATAAAAGTTTAGTCTTAACAAAAGAGTGTTTGAGAACTGGTTTCAGTACTGTGCATTCCTGAACAGTTGCATTAGCAACCGTTTTTCTTACGTTTGTGTGTTTCAGTGTTTTAGAGGGGACCAAAGTATTGTTTTTTCAGAAATGTATTGGAGTTTCAAATTGAGTAGTGTTTTCATGTATTAACTTCCCATTTGGGTCTTGCCAATCCTTATTTTTACCTAGACAGCTTAAAACATCTAGTTCTAGCACAGAGTTAAGATTATTGATTTATATTGCGCTATATATATATATATATAGGCATTCCAGTGTGGATAAGAGTACTACAATGCATGGACTGTAAAATCAGGCACAAAAAAATTCTGCCTAGTGTGTCAGATTGGTTCAGACCCCTTCTGATAAAGGTATGAACTGCTTTGAGTTTCATCTTGGAAAAAAAAGCTAGTCTGTTGCTCTTAGTGTTATTGCAGGGCTGTTTCAGAAACCCGTGGAACGTTCAAAACTTACATGAGGATCAAAATGTGGTTTCATTCTGCACCAAATCTATATGCCTTTCTTCCTCTTGAATATAACTGTCTAGGCTGGAGGTTACAGTGAGCTTGTAAGATGTGTAGTTGAAGAAAATAAACCAACCTTCTGCACAGTGACTCCTGCTAAATTGCTTCCTCTCATTTACCGCCCTTCCCACTTAGAAAGGAAGGTGATGAGTGTACATTCTGCTCAGAATCTGATCTCAGGTTTTCCCCACTAAGAGGCCTTAAATAAAGAGGAGGTTTATCCTTTTGCTTGGTGTCTTCCTGGAACTGGACTAACATTAGGATGTGGTGTTCCTGATCTAGGCCCTGCATTCCTCAGTGCTCCCTTGTGTTAACCCTTACTGAACAAGTGAAGTCAGCTCACTGACCTGGCTGAAAACAAATCCCTTTATTCATTATAGTAATTGATCCATCTCACCCCAGTATTGTTGGGTCACTAAATTAGCTGTGCAGAAAGCACCAGGAGCACCCTGCTGCATGAGGAGGGAGAGCTGTCCCTTTAGGGCAGACCGTCTTACATCAGCCTCAGCTAACAATGTGGTTTTTCAACACAGCTGAGCTGATCTAATGACTGCTGTCCACAGCTGTCATCCATACTGTCTCTTTTTTTGCTAGCACTGGCATTCCTTTAACCATGGTAAGCCATTTGGGGTGTTAACCACAGAAAACCATTCAGTATTCCTCTCCATAGCAGGAGTTTTCAATGGCAGGTCGTTGTGGAGCTTGAGTAGCCTAAGCAGCAAAAGAGAAGCAATGGAAACACAGCAGGGAGCCTTGACAGTATGATGGTAGGTTAACAACAGCAGTGTGCCTGAGTAATCTGAGCAGGTACTTCAACAGTTCATGAGCTTTTTGTAGTCACTATTCAATGTGTACAAACTGTTAGATCCTCCAGCAAACACAGACATGATCATTACTGTACAGATCTGAGATGGCTCCACATACATCTCATGATTATTGAATCATTATTTGCTCAATGATAGCACTGCAAAGTTACTAGCTAGCCATGGTACAGATAGACAAAATAGTGCATTTTTAATCTTATGCTAGAGTCTCATCACAGGAAGATACTTCGCTATTTTAGTGAGAAGTAAATTGGAATTCAAAGTGCAGTATGTAACTGTAATTTATTGAATTTACTGCAAAGGGTTTTTTTTCCCTTCCTCTTGACATTAAAGGTGTATGGTGTCACCTCACGAGAAGTTTGAGTACCCAGAGAAATGCACTGCTCCAACAGAATTGTTTAAAGTATGTGGGGATTAGTATAGATGAGAAGTTTAAGTATTTTAGGTTACTTGTGCTTATCCTTCCTGATGAATTTCCTGGTATTCACAGAATGGTAGAATCATTTAGGTTGGAAAAGACCTCCAAGATCATCAAGTCCAACCAGTACCCCAGCACAACCACCCCTAAACCATGTCCCTGCATGCCTCATCTACATGTCTTTTAAATACTTTCAGGGATAGTGATTCCACCACTTCCCTGGGCAGTCTTGCTTGACAACCATCTGGGTGAAGAAATTTTTCTTACTACCCAATATAAAACTCTCCTAATGCAACTTGATGCCATTTTATCTTGTCATATAACCGTTTTGTCTCCTACCAGTCTTCCCCTATTCTCTAGCAGACTCACAACAGAAGAGAAAATATTTCCTTAAGACCTATTCTACCTATTAATTGAATCAGGATTAAAATCTATCTATGGAGATTTGCAGATATATAATGGTTCTGGATTATGTTAAAGCTCTAATTTTGAACAGTGGATTTTGTTAAGGGAGTTCACCAGAAAATACACCTCTCTGTGGGTCTGTCTCTATGTAATTAACCATTATGGGCTGCAGCTCCCTCCCTACTCAGTAAGCTGAAAGAGGACTGTGACATTCCTAGATTTACTTTGCGGTTTCATTGGAATGCACACACAACACTACTTCTCAAGGTACCTATTTAACCAGTACAAAACCAGACTCGTTGATTCCCTGTGCATGGTTAGATGAAGGCTGTTGTGGTTTCACCCAGTACCTTTGGTATGAAATCTGTAGCAGAATGGAAAGGCAGAAGGAAAGGTTTTAGTTGGTTTGTCTGAACAAACGGCTGTTACATTGGTTGCAGACACATGCATATTATCTGGATATGACCCCTATCTTGGACAACGGTAGTTATTTTTTACAGCTTAGAAATCTTTAAACGATAGTGCATGAAACTTGCAGAAAGATCACTTGTGTTGCCCAATTTCAAACATATTGACATGGTTTTTGAAAGTATTCAGAATTTTACAGCTCTTTTTGTTCAGGGCGCAGCTCTCACTTGACTATAATGGAAGCTTCCTTGTGACTCTCTAAATAGCTCAGCTGAGGTGGCTTCCCCTAGGCTCCACCATAGAGCAGAGCTGGAATCAAGGATAGCAGAGTGATTTTTGCCTACTCTAATTGTAGAGACCACCTTTTTTTCTTCTCATGATCTCCTATCAACTTCCTTTCACATACTTTGGTATTTGCTGGGAAATAAACTAGAGATCTACAACCTCAGTTATTTTCAGTTCACCATTGTGTTTCACTGTGAAAAGGGTCTGCAGTTCAGTCAAGTGAATATGGACAGGAGATATGTAAATGAAGTCTCTAGTGCACAGTTAATTAACCCTGCATTTTTAAATTCCTCAGTTCTTTCTATTCCATTGTAATGTCCTGAAAAATGGGATTGAAAGTGTAATTTTGCTTGAATAAAATGAAAACAAACTAGTGCCAAGAAAATAATGAAGAATAGGGTAACAGTTGTTACATAGGTTGGTAGCTGAACTCAGACTTCCTGCATACACTTGCACTTGAGGTTACTGAGTAACCACTGCAGGAATAGGCTGCTACCTCCTGTGTAAAACTCGTGGTAGAATCCATAGGTGTAATTTAGCCATGAGTGCGATAGGTGGTTTGTTATCAGTATGTGAATGTAGATATGGAGAACTGCTGAGATTATTTCTGGTTCCTCTGGCAAGCTGAATTCTCCCGGTACCAACCTCTCTGCCCTGACTTGTCCTCCTTTCCTATCTGATCCTGTCCAACTCTCACCTCATTTGGCTTCTGCCTTGCAGCTTTTGTGCTTGTGTGTCACCCATCTCCTGTGGCAGCCGTAACTTGCCATCCCCTAACCTGTCTGCCTGAGTATGCAGCCTGGTGTTGCTGTGATCTCTTTCAGTGATCTGATCTTGTGTGAACTATGCTATTCAGGGACATGATCTCAAATTACAGGATGTGTGCTTCAACATGAGTTTGGAAGTGGTTGGAGGATTAATGCTATGAGCTAACAAGCTGAATCACACTGTATCTGATCAGGATGAAATCATCCAAGAGCACAGTGGTAGAGATGCTTAGCCACAGCATGTTTTTTTGAAACTCTGCAAGTGCAGTATAGACAAACCTCTTTAAACTGTTGGTAGTTAATTTCCCCCTGCCCCCCTTCCTCCCCCCTGGAATTTGAAGTATTTCATTACTTTCCTCATGCTACTATAAATGCTTTTGTCAGAGGCTGGTCATCTGCACCACTGAGTTTTAGTGCATCTAGTCCAAGCAAATGAAAACTTCTAATCTGTAACCCTTAAATGTATCATGCTAAAAGGGGAGGTTTTTCTGAACTACTGATATGAAGTGTGAGAACTGCCAAGATACTTAAGCTGAATAAAGATTTTTACTCCCAGTCTTGCTGCTTTTACTTGGGGTGTAACAGCAAATAACCATCCTGTTTCATTTTTCATAGATGTTACCAGACCTGAAGGCAGACAACCAGAGGCTAAAAGATGAAAATGGGGCCTTGATCAGAGTTATAAGCAAACTTTCCAAATAAAGGGTTTACTACAGCAGCAAGTAACGGTATTGCACATCACTAGTAACTCCAGTGGACCATGGTATGGCAGTCACTGGAAGTGTGGGAAGATCTTCGGAGACTGTCATTTTTAGATATCCTGCCAAACACCCTCTTACCTGTGTGGTTTTTTGTATCAAGATCATTGCTTCTGTTAAAATGCAGCTGCTGAGAAGATAAAATGACTGAGAAATCTTGTTTACAGCCACAGCATAATAAGGAAAGTATTCAAGGCCAGATACGCCTCAGATATTTAACCAGTAAGCCTTAGTTGTACATAAACACTTTTACATCAACAAAAGCTTTCAGCTCTCACAGATGACAGTTACTCAATAATGTTTTTGTTGTGCCACAATTCCCATTTTTTTCCTATACTCAGTTTTTCTTTAAGATTTAAGTTTGGATTTTTTTTCCCTTCTAATTTTTCATGTACCAGATTTTCTTGTACAGTGTTTTCACAGCTTTACCATTTGCAGAGACCACACACCCTTTTAAATTACATAATTTGTGTAGCTAACTAGAGTTGTATTGTCCAACCACCTGGAACAGAGATGTTTGGTGGAACATTTGCTTTCACTGTTTGTGCAATATGCATTTATTTCCTATACAAAATGCTTTAAAAGTCAGTTGAAACTAGAAATATTTTAAAAGTCCTGTTTTCTGCCTTTATTGGTCACTTTAAAAAAAAAAGAAAAAAAAAGAAGTTTGTAGTGAAAGATGTTAGATCCTGTAATCGTCACATTCATTTGAGCAGGTACTGAGTGATGCTGTATATATAAATGTGTACTGGTTTGATTTTTCAGACCACCACGTGGCATGCTTGAATATATTTCCCTATTGCAAATGTTTGTTAATGCAAATTAGGCTATCCAGAATAGTGTGTTTAACAAAATTCGTTAATTTTTATGGTATAAAGAATTTAGACATTGTACATTGTATGGAGCCCTATCTTTACAGAAGTTCTAAACTATATAAAACTTTATTATCTTTTTGTCCCATTTTTTTTTTTCATTTGGTAGTGTTCACCATAATAAAAAAATGCATAAATATAACTGCTTCACTACATTTCACATACCTGTATTTATCTGAGTGCTGTCCAAAAGTGTTGTGCTAGCCAAAGTAATGTACTAAATCATTTGAAAAGCATAACCCATTACACTCACAATAATGTTTATATGCACTGTTGTTGCCATGTGAGAAGGCATCCAATTTGATGACACCATCATGTCAGACCATTTTATACATTTCAGTGGCCTTTAAAAACAAAAAAGTACTTAAGTGAAGATCGTTTTTGTTAGAAACAGCTTTTATATTTTCACTAAACCATTCAAAATATGACATCCTATTGGCACATAGTTTATTGCCTAAAACCACTGAACAGATCAGCCATTAAAACAAATTGTACATTGTAAAGCTTGTAGTAGCTATTGTATTATTGATTATATTGTATACTATATTAAATGTGAATTTGTACCCCTTCATTTAAAAAGGTCATTGTGTTCTACTGCCTACTTGGGTGGGGGGGAGGGTTAGCTTTACAGGGGTGGGATATGTTTTGGTAAGGAAGACATGATGTCCTCTCTCTGTTGATTGGTTTTTTGAAGATGTAAGGTTATGCTCTTACTACCAAGCTCAGGATTTTTGATTTTAAAGGTACATGGATAGTTTGAGATATCTTATTGTAATTGATCTGTATGAGAGGTGGGTCTGAACCATAGGGACTGCCATTGTCTTATGCTAACATAAAGAATTGAATGGCTGCAACGTATTGAGTTCTGTTACAAGACAGTTAGGCATATTCTGGATTATATTTGGTAAAGTTTGGGTGCCTGTGAATGATTAAATACGTGTTTCTAATATTTTAGTGTTTTATATTTAGGTTATTTATTCTTTATATCTAAAAAATGAATGGCTACTGTGCTATATTGATTTTATTGGTAGTACTGAGCAGACCTTGTATCTGCATGAAACTAGTTGCAAAACCCACTATTTTGGAAAAAAAATGTATTTTGACATATACAAATAAAATGAATACAAAATATTTTAAATGTGTGAAAGTTTTACTGATAAGACATTGAAATTTGTTATGAATTTAAACCATGTTATAAGTTTGCTATTTAAATTCTTTGGTGGGCATTTTTCATTCATTGTGTTACTTGGATGCAAGGTTCAAGTACCTTTCAAAGATTGTAATCAGATTGTGATTATTTGCACATCATTGTACATGCACATCTGTAAATGCAACAGTAAAAATGCCATATTTATGCAATCTGTAACAACTTGGACAAATGTTTATATATTTTACATAAACCTGTCTGTGTGCAGAATCTGAGAACCATTTTTTACGTGATATTAACCTAATCTCACAAAGCAACTGCTAAACTTGTGTCATTGTCTTATTGTTCCTGGTTGTGTGGAAGATCCAATACATCCCCAGAAAATTCAGCTACAACAGAGAGAAAAATGGGTCGTGGAAGACTATTTTACTATTTAGGAGACTGTTTGCATGCAAGAAGGTTATTATTGCTGGCTGGTGACTCTGACAAGCTTCCTTAAATGACTAACGCCTTAAATGGTAATTCAAAACAGCAGCTTAGATTTTCAGGGGACTTGTCACAGTGTGGAAAGGGATCTCTGTGTCCAGAGTTAACATCAAATACAGAGGCATGGAAGTAACTGGTGTGGAGAGTGAAGAGGCAAAGGGCCTGCCCAGAACTAGCTCCAGCCGTGGAGTGAGCCATAACCTGGGGAGGAGTGAGTGCAGGTGGGATAGCAGCACGAGCACCCAAGTGGGAGGAGAGGGCAGGAAGCATGGATACAGAAGGACTGCCTGACCTTAATGGCTCCAAAGTATAGCAGTTACCTAGAAGAAAAAACTCAGGAGCTGGAATTTCATTTTTGCCCACCTTGTCTCCCTTATAAACTATTTCCTCTGAGCTGTCCTAATTCCTACTATATATGGCTTTCAGACTTCTGCTGTTTCCCCAAAAGAGCAGTTATGATTCCTAGTGTGCAGGTCAGTGCATTTGTTTACTCGGCACCAAGTACAAAATGTGAATCTCAAGATACACTCATTTAGAAATACCGACCATGCTAAACTTGGGTTGTGCTCACATGAACATTAAACTGGTGGGTATTAATCTTACCTGTCCAGTATTCCTGGCCACTGTTCATCTGCTGGCATAAGAGCAAATGGGTTGCCATACAAGGGTCCTCTCATTTCTATTTTAGGAATAATTGCTTACATGTTTTAGACAAGGAAAAATGCATGCTTTTGAGTTTCTGAAGATACCTGCCTTAGGAGATGTGCAGTGAGGGAGAGATTTTAATTATTTCACCTCTATCATACACAAACAGACTCCATCTGAGAAGGCTCCTACCCCTGCAAGCTGGCATAACCATGAGGTTTACAGTCAAGAGTGATGCCATAATGCCAAAATATGGTAGACAGGAAATTTACCCCAAAAAAAGAGGAGGGGGTGAGGAAGAAGTATGCCATGATGTCAGACTAGGAAAGGCAAGACCATGTCAGAAAATAAATGGTTTGCATGACAATATCAGAACAAAATTGGCCCCAAGTCAAGAGTTCAAGGCCCTATCTCATCCAAACTCCTGAACAGAGAAATGTCCAGTGCAGCCAACAGTATGAATTATGGCTTGCTGCTGGCTCATAACACTCCTCAAAGGAGGTACTAGTGTATTTTAAAATTAAGTGACTATGAAATAATCATTACACTGACTTGTACTTGATCTGGTGATCCTGGAAGTGTCTTGACTTCCCACAGCTGGCACTTTACTGTTCTTTTATGACCATCTTGAGGTATTACTTATCTCAATAGCACATCAGCTCCTCAAGAAAGGACCATGCACCCTTTTGTCTCTGCCCTGTTGCTTGTGGTCTTGTGGCAGAAGTATAAATGGAGGTGGCCATATCTGCCACAGTGGAATGTGGTGCAGCTGTGGTTCCTGGGAAGCTCCAGCTGGACCTCCCTAGAAAGAAGAGTGGGCAAGGGCTCTTGGCAGCTCAGGCCTCAATGGAAGGTGTAAGCAGCCTCATTTTTAGTTACACCAGAAGTCACTTTTCCCCTCTTAGTAGTAGCTTCAGTTTCTCTAACTTGACGTGGTATAGTGTGGCCAGTAGATAATGATGCTTTAATTGTGCAACTGAGAGATTAGTAATGTTTTATAGATGAAATTTAACTGCCAATTACAATCCAGAGGACTGTCACAGCGAAGCATGACCCAAGTTCACTATATAATATACATTTTTAAAAAACCCAACAAAACAACAAACTCCACAGCCATACAAACATTACATAGTTGGGGGGGGGGGGCCTTTTAGAGAGGGCAAAGAAACAATTGTCACTGCATTGTAGAGGGTTGCTTTCCCACTTGCTTTAAATCCTTGAACAATTCTGTTGCAGCTCTGCTGGTCACCTCTGTGAAATTACAGGGGTTTTTTCCCACATAGGGATAGCCAGTCTGTCTGCTGGCTAACAGAAGAAATGCTCTTAAGTTTTTCAGAAGAAGCTCTTGCTATTCATGGTTATGTACACACTGTTACATTTAGCTATGGTGATTCAGATTCCTCAAGTTCTTAAATCAAAGCCACTAATAACATGAGTGAAAAAATGCTGGCAACTGGAGTTACTTGCTTTACATTTGTTTTGATTGCAGGAGCAGCAGTGGAGCTGGTTAGAGAGTATAGCAAATAATATTGTGCTCAGCCTCAGTATAGATGTAAAATGAGACTAGAACAGTCCTGAAGGTGACTGCAGGTTCCTGCACCGAAGAGAGAATTAAAAAGCAAAACGAAACCTCCCAAACTCACAATTAATTGCTCAGTTTAAAGGGAGAGCTGCTGCCATACTGATGAGGTAATCGGCTATTCCTGCTTGTGTCAGCACCTCCCCATTTTGTATCACTGATTAGATAGGAAAAGTATGTAGCCTTTAGAGAAAGGAGGAACTGTTCAGTTCTTTCATCTGAAAACATCACCTGTTGGATGTCTAATGTTTCTCATCTGGCCCAGGGACAATTACAGCAGGGACAAAAGCCCCACATTCCAACTCTAATTATTTTGCCCTTCTTGCTTGGGTTCTACACGTCTGTTTTGCAAACCTATTCAAGCTTAGCAGAAATAGTTAGCCAAGACACTGCGATTCATCTTCTGGTGTGGTCTTTTCCCTTTGCTTTATTTGCTGGAGAAGAAAGAAAAAAAATGCAAGCAAGTATGGTGGTTGGTGGGAAAGAACCTATTTATTTATTTGGTACCATCTTCCCGTGCTCCCCCATTCCTCTAGAGAGTCCTGGGAACAGAGACTCACGGGGCTGAATTGCTCTTTGAGCAAACCAGGACCTGCCGCACCGCCTCGGGTGGGACCCCAGCACGGCTGGCTGCTGCACCTCCCCTTGCCTCTCATCTCTCCCCAGACAGCAAATAGCCCTCTTGCCCTTGTTTGTGGCTGCTTATATACCCGTTTTAATGATAGCTCTAATTCCAGAAAAGACAGGCCTGGTCTGAGGGAATTGCTACATTGCAGCTAAAATGAAGCTACTGCTCTCTGTGTGGGGTTACGTGGGCCTATACGCCAAGCCTGCCAAATAAAAAACATCAGCTGGTACAACACACACATTTACACAAAATATACACAATATACACATCTTGCCACACAGTCTAGTCTCTGCCCAGAAAGAAGATTTAACGAAAAACTTTGTTTAAAAATAAAAATCCATATTTACATCAACTGCAGATACTGTGGGTGATTATTCAGCTGTTAGCAGCTCACCTCTCTATTTTCAGCTGTATGAAAAGCAGCAAATTACAGTAAGTTCTTTCCTCCCACTTAACCCATGGCTATTGGTGATGTATTATGTTAAGTAATTGCCCTGTAATGCAGCCTCAGCCACTCCTTGTGCTTATGAAAATAAGAGAGCTTTCACTACAGGCTTTTACGATGCTTCTTTAGTGCCGTGCGTAAAAAAGGCACAACTCGAAAGTATAAGGGGGAAGGAGCGGAAGCGATACTACTGAAGCGCTAATATTACTTTCCCAGTTTCTGCCTAGAAATAATGACACCGAGATCAGTTTCCAGCCCGTGGAGGAGCCCCGGGCGCGGAAGGGCCGCTGGCGGGCGGCGTAGCCGGGAGGTGGCACCAGACGGCTTCGCTTCTCCCGGGCTGCTGCGGGGCTCCTCCGCGGCTCCCTCTGGGCTCCCCTGGGGCTCCTCCCGGGCTCCCGCAGCTTCCCCGCAAGGCAGGGGCCGCATTCCCGGCCAGCTGTGGCCAGGCAGCGAGGCACGGCGCCTGAGCCGCTCCCTGTTGGTCTGAGAGGGCAGCACGGCTTCTTCACTTATCCCCTCGCTTTGCCCTCGACACCCGTGCGTAGGAATGGCTCAAACCACAGTGCCTCCAGGGAACTCTGCTCCTGATGTAAACTGAGCAGGTCTAGTATGACCAATGAAGCGTGGCAGAGAACAGCAATCTCAAAATTCATCGACACAAGGAACGCACTGGGTTAGTCTGAAGGCGGCAAGGACTGCTTTTAAATATCTTATACTGAAAGCCTGCGAAAGGAGCTTGACACCCAGGGAATGGCAGAGTGCGCTCGGCTCGGCTGGTGAGCTGAAATCCATCCCATTCAGGAGGCAGAAACTGTAACCCAAGGAGGGCTGGCCACTGAGTCTGGCGGGACGGATCCGTCTGGGTGCGGGCAGGGACCCCACTGCACACTGAGCACTCCCGTACTGAGTGAAGAGACAGACTAGGAACAGGCACTGAGCACCACAGGACAACTCTGCTGCAGTAAGAGGGACAGCAAAAAAGTAATCCTCCATATCAAAAGTTGTCAAGTCAGCGGTTCATAGCAGCACTGCACTTGGCTGAAATGCCGAAACACTGGTTAACTCCTTCTTGCTCAGCCCCCTTTCAGTATCATCTGTGTGTTGCTTCGCTGTGTGACCAGAGGGCTCTGCTGTGAGGTCCTTGTAGTTCTCCCTTCAGTCTCTTCTCTGGTGCAGCACGCTGTGCGCACTCGTATCCTTCTCATCTCCTCAGCCCCTTCTCCTCAGTTCTGCATGGATGGGGTTCTGCCCTATTTCCAAGCCACCATATATAATTATTTTCTGTGCAAGAGAGGGCTCTGAAGTCTAATTACATTCCCTGTCATCCCTGGTGATAGCCATGAAAGACCCCAGAAGTCACTTCCCCTGGGACCTAGAGCACTGTCTAAATTTCCCTTTGTATGGGGAGTGGCACTCAGGATTGCTACATGCAGGCACTGAGTGCAAGAACTCCTTCATATTTTACTAACAAGTCACTACAAGCTTACCGACATGCCACAGCTGCTGGAGAGAGCAGCCTCTCCTCCATCTCCTCGTCTCAGCTGTCGGTTTTCTCAGTTGCTCCTGAGTGCCACCCCGACCATCGAAACTCCCCTTTGGACATTCAGATCCCAGCACTCTCATTCAGTCCTTCTCGTACTTGCTGCCTATTTACGGCCCCTCAGACCACCTCCCATCCTTCTGCTTGCTTCTTGCACTTTCTACTCATTTGCCACCTCCCTCTCCCGTTTCACTCCCCCTGCAGACCTCATCACTGGTTACTTCTTCCAGAGCTCCTTACTCCACAGTCCTGTCTTCCGTTGAATTCTCTGCTGTCCACAATTCCTCACTCCACAGCAGCCTCAACACTGCATGCTCTCCCTCAACCTCTGTTCCTCACCTTCCACTCCCCTTTCCTCGCACTGCCTTATCCTGAGCTTCTTAGATCCCTTATGGTTTCAAAGACCCCATTAATCTTTTCCTGACCACTGGATCCTTTTTTTTTTTTTTTTTTCACTGATAAACTAATCTTTGCCCAGCAGGAATGTCTCTGCCCAGTCATTGAGTTCCCACCTACCCTTGGTAATCTCTAATGTAAGGGGGTGGTTTTACCATAAACTAATCCCACTCTTAAAAGTCACCTGTTCCTACTCAATCCAGTTATTTCCCTCCTCAGGAATCAGCACTATTTTTCATAGGCTCCTTTCCTGTTTTATTCCTCCATACGTCAAAACAGTTTCCAGAGTGAAAGGTCTTACATTTCTTTCTTGTTTTAAACTCATCAAGGTGTTTGCAGGCAAACCATAATTCACTACTTTTTAGTTTTCTTTCATCTCTTTTTGAGTGTCTTACAATAAAGCAAACCCATAAAGGGACGCCTGTTGGGTCCTAATGCTAGAGAATAAATAAACTGAGCATTGGCTATGGGTTTGATGAAGTAGGCAGCCTGTCCTCTTTCAGGTAACTTTTTAACTTAAAACTCCTTTTTACTATGTATTTAAAGCTTGTCATCTTGAGACAGCAAATCCTGTATTGTAAGCAAATCACAATATTTGTTTTTAAGCATGTCCATATTTGTTTATATAAAGTCATTACTATGGCACTTAGATTTTGTTCCAATTTTCACAGTCTCAAACTTTTATCTTAAATGTTTATAGCATAGCCATGTATCATTGAAGTAAATTTTGTAATATAAAATACCAACAAAATTTTAACAATAGGAACTATATTTTACTTATATTCTTTAAACTATTCAATTCCTTTGTAGTCTGTTTGGTTTCATACACACTTACTCTGAACTCCTCCAAGTGCTTCCCCCTCCTCTGCTTACACTCACTGACACATCACTGCCATTGATTGATTGTTGTTTGTGTTTGCTTTGGACACTTCCAGATGATTGCTACTAATAACCAGTACTAAATTCCTAAAATATCTGCCTGATTCCTTTTCCAAAGCAACTTCATTATGGTGTGTCATATGAAGCACAGTAGGCCCTAGAAATATTGTGCTGCAGGAGAAAAATAATCTCCAAACGAAGGGATAGCTCAAACAAAGCACTGTAAAAAGCCATCACACTAAATTCTGCATGCATCATCTACTGCATTTTAGCAAAGGCCAAGCTTCTTAGTCAGCTCTCTGAGGAGATCCCTCAGCCTTAACTATGATTCTCTTGGGGCATAGTTCTGTGCTCACTGACTTTCCTACTGTGTGCAACTCATCACCTGAATGAGTTTAGATCAAAAGGATGAGGTGTAACAGTTTAACTGAGAAGTATACAGTGACAATCAAGAGGCCTAATTAATTTTTACTGACTTTGTATTGGTTCGTCAAAAAATCAAAATAATTCTTATGAGTTAGAGTACTGTTAATTAAAAAAACAAAACAAAACAAAACCACAACACAACAGCCCTGAAGGATTAGGAACTGTAACCAGTACCAACAAGACAAGACTGACAGTGGGCCAGTAACCACTGAATTTGGTTTCTAATTATTCGTTTGCCTGCTTACATTTGGAGACACAGAAAGACAGGAACAGAATTGTCTTTGGTGTAGACCAAAGATCTGTTTAACAATGTTTTAAACTTATAAGCTAGCTGCACAGAGATCACAAAAGTATCTTGAGTTGGAAGGGACCCACAGGATCATTGAGTCCCACTCCCTGTTTCTCGCAGGACTATCTAAAACTAAAGCAGGTGTATGGTCAGAGGGCGCTGCCTTTAAGAAGAATGAATAGGCTCCATAGGTGCTGGAAACATCATAAAAAGGAACAAAGGTGGTGTTATTCAGATAACTTAAGGGTATCTTATAAGGGTACTTTACACCTATGATATTATTTCTGTCGTATGGACAGGTACAGTCAGCTCTTAATTACCAAGGTGATAGACAGTATCTTAAATGAAACAGCAGTTGGGTAACCTGGCAGCCTCTCCACTAATGAAGCTGATGGCAGGCCAGCTCCCCATTTAGGGCATTCCTAAGAACTCAGGACTTTGAAGGACAATGTGGCACAAAGACAGGCCCTAGAAAATACCTAAGGCTGGCTTACGTCCTGTAAGACTAAAGAGCTCTTGTGAAGGAATAAAAAGAGAGCAGAGCATCTCTATTTGTTCCCAAAAGGGCAAGTCTGGAGCTGGACTAATAAACCAGCATACGGCCAAATCCAATGCCTCTATGTTATGCTCCCTGGTTTTCTTACGGCAAGGAAGCATACGCATTCTGAAGGAACATTTCAATTTAACAGACTCTGTGCTGCTCAACTATCTCTAGGTGGTATTGTATCTTAGAAAATTTGTCCCAACACAAGTCACTTTGCATTTACCTACACTGAATTCCATCTGCTACTTTATCACTGCCATTCGCTTTGGCAATTTGCTGTTTTTCACTTCCTCAATTTGTGTTTCTTTCCAATACTTTAATTTTGATTGATCTGCCATAGTGAAGAGCTCTGCTGCAAGATGTTCCCTAGGCTCCTTCACAGTAGGGAAAACTTTTTTAAAAAGTGCTTCTTCTGTAACGTGATCATATCCGGGCCCTCAGGGGAATTGCTTCTATGCCTTTTGCAAACCGGTCCTCAAGCATACTTATAGCCTGCCTTACAGCATCTACCTTTTCCTCCCTTCTTTCCCAAGCACTGTGAGGCTCGTCAGCATCAGCTTTTTCTCCACCTCCTTGTATCTCGCTGTTTAACATTTTGACTCTGTGTCTGTTTTCCCCTATTCCTCAACAAGTTGCTCTAGGACATACTCGCCCGGTTCACTGTGCACTGTTCCAATCTGGCCCTCCAGAGTACCTGTTTGGACAAAAAAAAGAGGTACCATGGTTGCTCAATAAACTCTTTCAAAACTATGCTGGCTGAACCTCACCACAAATAGCAAGGAGTAGTAAGACAAGCCAAGTCATTGCTCTATACCCTCATGGTGCAGGACAGGAGCAGCAGCAACAGACCTTCTGACAGTCAGACTGTGAACTGTGGCAGAAAACATTCTCATCACACTTTTGAAGTCACCTGCACGGATATTGAATCCATTCCCATCCCCACTGTCATTCTTATCCAACAACTGCCAGCTGGAGACAGATGGCAATCTCTGCATTAATTTTTCATACTGTAAGATGAAGTACTTAAAAAATCAAGCAAACTTCTGTCCGTTTGTTTTTTGCCTTTTGACACTGCATTCTTCCATCAGCCAGATGAATGACCTTTGCTGCAAGAAAAAATACTAGTTTGTCTGTCAAACCAAACTAGTTCAAAGAAACTACATATTTTTTTGGTCAAATGGTAGCAGAGTTCAAGAATGGTAAAACACATACAGAAACCAGATTAGAGGATGCACTCTAGGACTGATCTTGAATGCTAATGTCTCCTGATAAATCCAGCTATTTCACAAAGCTCTGTTTTATTTACACAGAAGATTTAAAATTGGACCCTAGCACTTGAAAAAAAAAAGGGTTTAAGCATCCAATTCAGTAGCACAGCAAATAGGATAAAATTGGCATTTCATTAAAAGCAGGACTGTCAGATTTGTACAAGTTTGCAGACACAAACCAAAAGATTCCACTTAAATCCACTTAAACCACTGACTACAGCAACTAGAACAAAGTGGTTGTTAGAACCTTACAGAGGCTAACCTTGCCAGAAGGTTAGCACTATGGCACCAATCTGTAGTGAGAGGAAAAAAAAAAGAATAATTTAATTAATTTCTGAAAGAAAAGTTGAGGAAATGAAAAATCCATCATGACAGGCTAAGTCTCTCAGAACAGTGTGCATAGCTCTGAAGTAGCAGAAAGTGGCATTAAATTGAAAGGGACAGCAGTTCACCTGCCTTTAGACAAAAACACAAAACCACCCAAGACCACTAGCAATAACAGGTTAAAAAAGAGGAGTCTATGCTTGAGGATTATTTTACTTTAAGGGGAGATTTGACATTAGAAATGTCATGGGGCACAGGTAGGGAATTTACAGGAAGATTAGACAGAAGTTACAGCCAAAGATTTAACATGAAAGATCTAAAGAGAAGTTTTTGGAATTTTATGGATAAAAAGAACAGATGTTCCTACAAAAAGATAGCTGTAAGATTTCACTGAGTCACAGGAATTCTAAGCAACAACATTTCTGGACGGATAGTGCAGATAAAACTGGGTAGGTGGGTTAGTTAGGGTACAGTGATATGGGTGAGGGTTATCCAGCAGGTAAAATTTAAAGCAGCAGAGTGGGAAAATTTAATGGGACAGCACCAGAGCAAGCTAAATAAACCTAGTTTAATAAAGCACAAGTGATAAAGCAGGTAGAACAAGTATGTGACTGAAAAAGTTTGGATTGGGAGAAGAAAGATGAAGAATGCTGAGTGAATGAATTTCAAAGGGGATCAGATATGGGAAGCAGTAGACAGGTGCACTAAGTGGAAGCGTTTCTTGGAAATTCAGGTAATAGGCAGAGGCAAAGTAAAGTCTGGAGCAGAAGGAAGAGGACGTGTATTTGAGAATCAGGCACAGTAAACTCAACAGAGACTTTGGGGAGAGATGCTGAAGAGGGTGAGATGGAGGCAACATTTCAGTGCAGAACATAGAAGTATGAGTGCGTATGACAAATGTGTGCTAAGCTCAGAGCAGGATGGTAACAAGTAAACAGATATTGGGCAGGAATTTGGAAGTTGTCCCTAATTTCCTCAGCCATTAATATGTTATTATGTTCTCTATTTTATTTTACAGCCCTTGAAAATTGCCACTTCAGAAAAGATTATGGCTCAGATAAACTTTCAGAACCTTAATACAGTTGGATAATTTGGTTGAATCTCTAGAAGAAATTACAAAGATCTCAAGCAGCTTGCAACCCTTTACAAAGGAGGCAGCTTTGAAGTGCCCAACCCCAAAAGGCACTTCATTTCCTTGAGATTATAAGAATGAATTATGGGTTTTACTCTAAATTGAAAAATGAAGTATTTTTTTCCATGGCAAAGGAGATCAAGATCATCCTACCCAATCCTGGTGGTAATTTTACCTCTAGGGAAGAGTCTCATTCCAGAACATATAAAAACCAATATCTTAAGGCTTAAGGACCCTTATCATTACGCCAGTTTAAAACATAGCTAATAAAATGAATTGTATTTCTAGGACTTAAGAATATCCAGAAGATTTTTTTTCTTTGTAAGAAAAGAGAAAAGTGTTGTTCTAAAAATGTTTGCAAGCTATTAAGCTGTTCTCCCTTGTGGCAGAGGAAAGCATGCAGTGTGATACTTAAACTATTTGGGACTTTATCCCTGAAAGCTCTCCAGCACAGACAACCTTATTGAGATGCAAACATCTG
Source organism: Pachycephala philippinensis (assembly GCA_013397055.1). Taxonomy (NCBI): domain Eukaryota; kingdom Metazoa; phylum Chordata; class Aves; order Passeriformes; genus Pachycephala; species Pachycephala philippinensis. The sequence goes on from VWZT01015151.1 coordinate 31,177, forward strand.
ACAGTCAGCATTTTTGTATTGGGCACTTAAGCCCAACCTCACTCACCACAACATAACTTCTGTTAATTTATAACAGACTGTAAGGCAAACAAAGCCTTTTTGGCACAAAAAACCCCAAACCAAACCTAGCCAAAAAAACAAACCTCACAATGTTTTTTACAGTAGAAAGAAAAAAAAATCCAACAGATTAGATGCAGCTAAAGCCTGGACATGTCAGCTCCTGCAAATAAGAAAGGTGGGCACATGGGATGTGAAGCAGGGCAGGCACATCTAAGCCTTGCTAGCTGCTACAGATTGCCACAGAGAGAGGGGCTCAAGGGGCAGCTGGCATGACCTGGGCTAACAGAGAACTAAGGGTGCCCTAAGAACTAAAATACGTTGTTATGTTTCTCAATATACACAACATGCTGTAAGTAACAACTTTTTAATCTGACTTTTTTGCTAATATTTGGCCAGCTGTGCTGCTCATGGTGTGTAATAGTGAGGGTGAAATACTATTATTGTCACAGTTACATGACTCTCTCAAGAAAAGCTCTTCATTGTATAAGTGGAAAAAAATTACAGGTTAGGAAAGACAAGAACTCATCAGAAATCCTTTATGTTTTCCAGAAATCCAATTGAGTAGTTGTCTAATTTAAAAACTCCACAGGTAAGAGTGCAGGTAAGAATTTTTTCTTTAGGAGAGTGCTTTTTTGTTAGGACTAACTTTACTAATTTTGTACTGCCGAGTATTAAATAGTGCTAGTGCAGAACTGTGTTCTCCCCATCTATTTTTCTGCCTATATACAGCTTTCCAACACTGAACAACTAGCTGGTTTTGTTCGGGGATTTTCCCTTGGCCTGAAAGATAAGAGGTTTCGTCTGCAGTGATGAAACTGTACCTTAACTTCCACATACACGAACATTTAAACACCCCTTCAAAACCAACCACGGCACCAAAAATGCCCCTAAATTCAAACCAGAGCAGAAATCAGATATGAGTTCAGTGGAAAGTCCAAGTAAATGAATGATCACCAGAAGGGCAGAGAAGGTTGGCAGCGTGAGACTCTGCGCATTGCTGTGAAAGAGAACGAGGTAGAGCCTTTACTAAGGCACAAGTGGCTACATGGACTAAGCCTGTTATTTACACTGTGCAGAGAGCCTAGCAGCAGATATTTGGACTGCCATTTCACTAGATAGTTTTTATCCCTATCACCTGTGGTTTTTTTCCGTAAAAAAGAAACCAAAAATCCTTGCAAGGTTTATATTCTGAAGTACTACTGAATTTTATTAACTAGACAAATTCAGGACTGAATCTGACAAGGGGAGAAAAGGTGATCATGTGCTCTCAGCTAGGTAAGCTCAGGCTATATGGATTTCCTCTGACTGATGTAAGCTTGTATCTGGTCCTGAGCCAGCTGGAAACGTGGCACCGATACGCTTCTTTCCCTCAGCATAGCACTTATTAAGCAAACCACAGGTCTACTGAAAGCCGTGATTTTCAAAAGTAGCACGATCAATTTCTAGGGTGCTACTAAAAAACAGTGAGTTCGGGCAAATCAAAAAGGACGTGAGTTTTCCGTGCAGGTTTACCCATCTTATCACCTACACAAGCTGTTCAAGAGATACCACACACTCCCATCACGGTCCTTGTATGTTCGATTTTCATAATATTTAACCCAGTCAGGTTTCCCCACTGAGGGCTGTTATTATACGAGACATCTTTCAAGTCTTTGCAGCGTGACTGGCGGAAACCCCTTGAATCCTGGCTTCTTGTAACGTCAGGAAAACACAGGATCTTTCCCAACCTTCCGCCCGCGGGAGTGAACTTCCACCAGCTAGCCGCGGTCTGCCCAGCACCGGCGCGGCCCAGAGGAAGTCATTCAGCTGCGGGAGCCACTGACCTCGGGCTCTTTCCCACCGTGCCCCGACCCCGCCGCACAGCGGAGCGAGCGCAGCGGCGGCACCACGCTTTGAGGCCAAGCCGGCGCTCCCGTCCCAGCGCGGCGTGTCCCCGATGACAGTGAAGCTGCGGGCTGACCGAGCCGGGCTCCGCGTGCGGCTCCTGGGCTCGCCGCCGGTGACAGCGGCCGGCGGTGCCGGGGAGCCGCCCCGCCCCC
>VWZT01015157.1:169-73374 GCA_013397055.1 Pachycephala philippinensis
TTTTTTGCATTGTGGTGTTGTTTTTACACGCCCTCCCCTCCTCTGAACAACACCTTGCATCTGAATTCAATGCTGTAAAATTATTTTGGGCAAATGTACGGCGGGGTTTCGTTCCCAAAGGAAGGACGGCCACAGTGAGCTACTCGTACCGATTGACTTGGAGGTCAAAATCACCAACTACCTAAATATCGCTTAGAACGCCTGGCTGTGAAGATGACAATTCTCATTGAGCCGTTTTCGTGAAAAGTGACATAAATACTCGCCAGCACAAGATATTTTGCCTGAAAACGGGATAATCGACTTAGGAAATGTACCTTTCTGCTAAATAATAGCCATTGAAATTGGGAGAAGCAAAGGTGTTTCCGTGGAAGTTTGTCACAGTGACTGTGAGATTACATTTCAAGATTAGAAGGTCATTACATAAAGCCTAGCTTTTTAAAACATATTTCATACAATAATGGCTAAAACTTATTTACTATCTGAGTTACTCTTCAGTTCTGTTTTAGCAAAGTCTCCAGATGGATGTTTCTATACAATGGGACAAATATGTAAAAGGAGATGATTTAAAATACACCTCCTGTTTATATACATACAAATACTAACATATTGTGGGTTACAGTTTCCAGGAGATTGTTTGATAGCCATTAGTAATCTGCATTTTGTCAGTTGCATTTTCAAGTCCTTTAGACTGTATTTACTGTTTTTATTTTGAATTTTGTGGGCTGGGCTCACTGTGACATGCTGGACATTTTAATGCAGTTTAAAGGTGTCCTGAACTTCTGGATTGCACCTCCTCTGCCAGTGGGAATACGGGCATCCAAAATACATGCAGAAATCACTGTGATGGTTGTGAAAATCATGCTGGTGGCCACCTCCGTTGGAGGGGTGAGGAAAGAGTCTGCACATATCAACATAGTGACACTGAGAATACATCATTGTCTCAGAAATCTATTTGAAGTCTGTTAGACCACACACAGCTGATTCCACCTGATATGACAAACATGCTAATTTTTGAGACTCTACAGGACTGTCCATTTATGTAAAAACAAAACAAGAAAAGTTTAGCCTTTGAAGGTTTATTCCCGTACTTGATTTTTCGTAGAGAAATATGTTAATTTTACAGGACTGTAGAGATCAGATCATTGCAAGCTTTTATTAAAAGTTGACATCATGGGTATATATTAATTTAATGTGTAAAACAGTGTTCATCATCTTAATATATGGGTGTTTGTGCTTTCTTTAGAGATGTTTTCAAGCAGTGAGGAAAAGACTTAATAACATGTAGTTACCTTAATTTTAACATGCACAGAGCAGTATTGGATGCCATTCTTCAGTGAGTGATCACGTTAGATTTAGGAGGCATGTGAAGAATGTGCAGTGGAAAATTGCACATCTTGATTTTAAATTACTTGAAGGTTTGCTTAGTCTGTGTACAGCTACACCAGATGAACAATTTTTAAACAGTGAAATAACAATTTCAGATGTAGTAATTGAAGTGTGGAATTAAACTCTTCAGGGTTGAATCAGATATGGCGTTTTGAGTGTTCACTCTCATGTCCCTGATTTTTCCCCTCCCCTTTCCCTTATGACTAATTTACTCTTCCTTGATGACCTTATGGACACTCTGGACAGGGCTTTTGGACTTCACGGGGATGAAGACGTTCCCTTTAAAAAGAAAAATTAATCTCTGCATTGTGAAGGAAAGAAGCAGTGACAGCCATGGTGAGGGCCAGGTACATGCTCAGCAGGACCAGGGTGGTGCAGCCTCACCTACTTGCAGTACTCACTAGAATGCTGTGGTGTTACCAGTCACCCCTTTGTGTTTAGTCCTGTTACCTGTGGGTGTTTTTAGTAGTCAGCATTAGCCTTACTGAGGCTTGGCAGTAGAGAAATGTGGACAGAGAAACTTTAAATTTCAGAGCACCGTAGGGGTTGTGTCCCTGTAGCTGAAGACAGCTGCTCCCCAAGCTGAGGAGACACTTGGACAAAACAGTGTTTGCTGCTGCTGGTGGTCCCCTCGTGTGCCACACCAGCGGCTGGGCTACTGCACCTCCCTGTGACTATTACAAACAGAAAGTGGGGGATTAAAATGTAGTTAATTGTTAATTGGGCTGACCCTGCAACCCCATTTAGTGTTGTGTGAATGTGGTGAGGGTTTGGCATTGGGGCGGGAAGGAAGAAGAAGGGCAGCTTGAGGTAGCACAGATGCCAACAGTTACCTGGCCAAATTCTGTCACTAGTCATGGATTCTATGTGCACCCCTCATTTATTCATTGCTGCATAAAAGCATGTGATTCTGGCTGCCTTGGCTGCCTTTGGGCCGAAACAGAGTGGGAGTGTGCAGATGAGCCGTTGGTGCCTGGGTGTTAGATAAATTAACAGTTTGGGGTGGTGATTAGTAAATTATCCTGTGGAAATTCTGAAGAGTTTATTTGTATGCTAAATAAATTTAGTGGAAGAAATAAATAATTATTTTTTCTGTACTCGAAGTAGTGTGTGTAGTTTGCTTTATCATGCAAAGAATTAGGGCTCTAGCATTGCTAGTGCGTTGCTCTATAAAATGTAATTGAATCAAAGTCTGATACTTTATATATGCTTCCACTGTAACATCTTTTCACAAATGCGTGAGCTTCAAAGAACTCAGCTTAATACAGATTTACGGTTACATATTGCATAGAGTTCTTTCATGGAAAGTCTCATTTGCAGTTTAATAATGAAGTTTCCCTTGTTTATAATTTGAATCTGTTTTTTTGTAGGTTCGGCCTCTGCCCATATTTCCATAGGTACGTGTGTTTCTCATTAGGGAAGTTTCTTTCCTGAAGTAGCCAGATAGGCTTAGCAAGAGTGTTGCAGGCAGGGAACATGCAGTGACTGGTAGTTCAGGTTGCACACTTGTGTTCCATCCCTGTGTCAGCTCTGCAGCCTCTCAAGCAATGCCATCTTTTAAGTTTTCACTTAGTTTGGGCAATTTAAAATAGAGACTTGAATTTCAGGTGAAAATGATGCAAGATATATACAAAAAATCTCAGAAAAAAACCTGACATGTCTGTGTGTATGTAAAAAGTTTAAAATCACACTACTTTGCAGTTTCTGTGCAACTGAAAGTTTGTGCTCCTTGCTCATTACTGACAGAATTTGCTAGATTTCAGACCCACTGTGGAATACTGGTCTCAAATACTTATTTTTGCCTGTCTTCTGAATGCTTGCTTCCCTCTCATATTTTGTCCTCATTATTATTCTCAATTCCTGGCAATTTAATATCATTTGCATACATAACCCGGTGTTCATTTCTTTTTCTGCTTGCTTCTATGCCTTCCTCCTAAATGCCTGTGTCCCTCTTTTTCCCTGCGCTCCTTTGCTGTCTTCTATGTTGCTTGTAGCCAGGTGGTGATAAAAACGGGGCTGTGTGTTTGAGAGGAGAATATGCAGACTAATTCCATTATTCAGCTGTGGGTATCTGCTTGTTTCTGTGTTCTTCCTGCCCCTTCCCCTCTCCAGCGTTTTCCAAGAAATAGATGATGGTCAAGCGAGGGAATATAAAAATGCTGATGCAGTGGACAACAAGCAAAATTAGGTTAATTCTGAAGTTATACCCAGAGCAAAGAACCAGGCCTGGCCTCTTACTCTCAGTAATGATCATGTTTAGTAGCTCTGGAAACAGCTTGCTTGGCCTTGGGAAAAGATGTGCATTGGATCATTCTCAAGTAGCCACTTCATGCCAACCAGGAAAATGGCCTTGATGGCTTCTGAAGAGTACCGCCTATGTCTGGAGTTCCTTCTGTGCCTTCTCCAGAAACTGGGTGCTCAGTAAGTTGTCAGATTTAGTAAACTCTCTGTGAAGAAGTGGAAATAGTGGAATAGTGGAAAATGTGTGCAAGCTTCAGAGGGAAGTGCAGATTGCATGCTCCTCAGGATGAGCTCTGTATCTCAGACTTCCTTACTGCACTCCAATTGTTCCAGGCAGTTGACTGAATTCGGAAGTGGTAAAAACTGTTCCCTGTTGTTCCTAGGGAGTTATACAAAGCAAAGTAGCAAGCTGTGTGAGGAGAAGTAATAGAAGCCCAAACTACATTAACAAAGCAGGTGAAGATAGTTGTTTAAAACTAACTGAATCCGTTTCATTGCAAAGTAATTTATCACAAGAAAATCTAAACAGTGCATCCAGCCTGTAGCAGTTAAACCAGTTTAGCCAGTACGTCTTGCGTGACATCATTTGATATTTGGGGTAAGGGTGAAAATGAACTGGTTTAAAGCTTGTGAAGCATCTAATTTTTCTTGAATGATAATAGATTTAAAATAGGGCATTGTTTGCTTTAGTTTGTGCTTTGAGGTGTCTCAGATCAGTTGCATTAGTTTGGCTTTGTATCTTGCGGCTGTAGGGCTTAGGGCTGTTGATTGTGAAGGAGTAAAATAATGTGTGGCTTGCAATACAAGTTATTAGTAGTCCATAGCAAGTGTGCTTTTTCCCCTCAAATACATATGTATATTAATGTATTCAAAATCTACTACGTGCTGATTTGACATTACCATAAACAAGGTTAACAGTTATTAAAAAGTGTTCTGACAAGTAGAAGGGGGGCTGGAGACTGGCTATCTTATTTGTCAAGTTATTAAATATGTAGGGTTGTTTTCTGAAACATTTCCACTGGTCACTTAATGTATTTTGCTGCAGTGCTTGTAGCATTTTAATTTCATATATTAGGAAAAAGAGTGAAAGTGCACCTAATCAGTGGCAACGGCTGTAGCATAATCTGTGCATATTGTTGCAGGCTTAGACTGCAACATTTTAACATTTCTGCTAATCCGTATTTTTTTCATTTTGCCTTGCTGATTGTATTAAAACTATTTCTGTAAGTTTAGAAACACTCAATAGGGTTTGAATGACTTGCCAGCAAAAGGAAGAATGGTCAGCTTGGAAATAGTGTCTTATTCTGACTTTGATTTGCCTAGATTCCCTAGAAGGCTGAGATTTTGTCAACTAGAAATAATTAGACTTCTGGAAATTAGTAGATGGATTTTGAAAATACTGTGCTGACTCTTTCCAGTTTGGGGAAGACAGTGTTAGTCTTACTGTAGTGCCTAAGAACCTTGGGGATTCTCTTCAAAATTTAAAAATGCATTTGAAAACTCTTTTGTATTGGACTTGATATGATCTAGAATATCACAATGTGATTGTCCAGTGTAACAGCATGGGCATATTTGTTAGGCAAGATCAAAAATATGGAGATTAAGTGATAAATTTTGAGAAAACTTGCATTCCATGCTGTGATCAATACAGCATAGCTCAGTTAGTGTTTTTAATTGCTGCTTGGCAGCAGTTTTAAACATTACCAAAATAAGTTATTCCTGACCCATATAATAGTGAAGATTTAAACAAAACCATCATGCTCTGTAGCATCAAATGTCTTAGGAGAACAGGATGTTCACTGGCTGCAAACCTGAGTTCTCCCTGACTGCAGCTGTAAAGAGAGCTCCAGAGTGATGCCATTCAGAGAAGGTGTGCCAGGAGCATCCTGTTTAAATCAGGGAAGAACAAACACTGTTCCCTCAGCCTGTTCTTGCATATGTGCTGGTGTGTGGGTCTAGACAGTCTTCCAGGCGTCCTGAACACCGTCAGCTTTTCTGCACCAGAACCAGCACCTCAGCTTGCACTCCAAAGCACATTGCAAGCCAGAGGAAGATGATGTGGATAGTGAGCTGGAATGTTGTATGAGGAGAAAGTTCAAAATAGATTTTTTTTTTTTAGCAGTACTGCCATGTTTTGCAGCCTAGGAGAGGTGATGAGTTTTTTAACATAGTCACATCTCTTTGATATGAAAAATAAAATTGCTGGGAAACAGAACTTGGAGCTTTATATGTTGTGTGTTAAGGGGTTTAATGCACTCCAGTAGAATCTGATTTAAATGCAGAAATCTGTGAAAATTATTAAGGTCATTTTTGATAATTTCCCTTTTCCTAGTGTAAATAGCAAAGGCTGTATAGGAGTATCATTGGTGTTCACTGAGCTCTAATCGTGATCATCTGATGATTTCACAAGGTACAGTGTAAGGATGTTCTTTAAAAGTATGGCATCTCCAGCTGTGCATGTGTGTTTTTGTAAAGGTCTAAGGACAGTTTTGGTTTAGGATTCTAAATGTGATGTTATAGTAATACAACAACTGGATGAATTTCTGCCATGTTTGAAAAAAGGAATGGTTGTGTGTTCCCACAACAGAGATTTTCCTCCCCATGTGTTTCAGTGAGTTTTCTAATATTCCTGATAGTGTTCAGCAGAACTTTGGTGGAGATTTTGATAAAAGGGTGAGAGTACCTATTAAAACTTGGTGATGGTTTTAAACTCCACATACAACTTAGGGGGTTAATACTCTTTCTGATAAATAGATCAGGCATTAGTGGTGTAAATTTGTTTCGTAAAATGCCTAATTGATGAATTAAAAATGTACAGACGTTACATCTGTCTTTAGTAGATAAGGTAATAAATGATGTTATTTATTTTAATATATGACATTTAAGAAGAGAGAAATTACATTTTTGAGAAAAGAAACAGACTTCTCAACATAAGACCAACACATTGTGGGAGGAAAACACCCTGCCCAGGCCCTGGGGCAGCTGTGCCACCCCCTCTTGTTGCTCCCCTGTGCAGCTGAGCCTGTATCCCTCAGCAGAGGACAAGGACTTTTGGGTTGGTGTTCTGAACTTGCCCATGGTCTGCATTTCTCCCCCTGTGCTGGACATGGTTGTGGCAATGGCAGGGGCTTGTATACCAACATTCCAGTGTGCAGGTATTAGGATCTAAATGTTAGCCCCCCTGGGATCTGTGTTTCCATGCATCACTGTTTTGCCTGTCAGCTGTGATAGGGACCCTTATGGATCTGGTCCTACCAGGCTGCCTCAGCCCCTGTATGACTGTGCTGTTTAGCACTATGCAGTTTTTGGACAGTAACCTGTTGCATTTTTTTGTCTTGATAGTCTCTGATTGCTGGAAAGGAATAAAGAGATTAAGAAATGTTTAGGGAGTGAACATTTTACTTTATTTGTTTTCTTCCTCCCCCATCTAAAAATGCATATTGTCTTAGGCAGTCAGCGTGGAGTTCTGAATCCTGGTACAGGGGCATGGTGGTTTCTGCATCATCTTTGGTTTTTGTCGAGAACCGAGATCACTTCATTTGGAGGTGGGGCAGAACTGGCATTCTCCCTTCCTGCTTGCAAATCCAGACAGTTCTCTTGATGCAGCTGCCTCTGCTGCTCAGTAGTTGTGAAATGTGTCTCAGTTACTTATCACCAGGTATTTCTGGTAACCGTGATCAGGTAACAATTTTTAGACACAAATTGTCCTTTAGAGCCTATCTTAATTCTTCCATTTAGATAAATGATTAATTTGCTTCTATTACAGATACTGGAGCTGACTGGACACTCACATGCTGCTGTGTGGGTATACAGGCTTCAGGTCCTAAGACAATGTGAGGTGTACTTGTAAAAAGAGATTTGCTTAAGCAGAGGCTGTGTGAACCTTTTATTGTTCATTAAATCAGGCTAAGGATAGTTAGATTTCCTTCTTCCTTGGGAATAGCAAGGAACTGACCTCTTCTAACGAATTTTTCACCCGGTTAAGTCTTAGCTGCTTAATAATATCAAGGGGTGAACCTAATTCTGGAGAACAGGAGAAACTATTAGAAGTTTGAACACAGAGATAACTCAAATGTGTCTGTATATTATATGAATTAAACAGTGGGTCACAAGCCACATGCAAAACCCTCCCTGCTAGTAGCAATTTTAGTGGTGTTTCACAATTTTCATCTGCTTTCCTCTCCCTCTTCTCATTCTTCCTGTGTGGTTTTCATCTCCTCTATTTCAGTCTGACTGTTTCAGATATTTCTTGCACTTGCACTCTGCATCAAAAAAAAAGAGTCCCCTTAAAAACTATAACACTTTGCAATATTTCTGTCATGCCACAAAGGTAACCGTAAGTTTAAGTGTTGGGTTTTTTCTTTTTTTTTCCTCTTTGTAAAAGTGTCCTTATGGTTGAGGCATTAAAAATAAGCAACAGTAAAATCAATCCCAAATCTGCCAGAACTAAAAACTTACTAACAATTCCTTTAAAAGTAGTTAATTCTGAAAGTTAAACCACAGGATTTTATGATAATTGGGTTTTTCCTTCAAATGTACTGCTTCAGTTCCATAATGATTTTAAAATATATTTTTGTCCTCAGCAGATTTGTCTTGTGTTTTCAACTTTTGTTCTCAGGGTCATGCTTTGACCTAACACCTGTGCCCTGGAGCGTATCACCCAAAGCAGGAGCGAGGGCTGATGTGGGAAGGATATGGTCCTTATTGGAAAGGATTCTTGTTGGCTTCCCTCTGAAGGAGGAAAAGCTGTGTAGCTCCTTTCCTTATCAGCAGAGCTCGGCTGGGGAAACCCTCTTGATTTTGATAATAGCACGGTTTAATGGGAAAGTAATTAGAAAGTTGCACAGCAATGTATCTCGTCGTGCCTGTGTCAGTTGCCTGTTGATAAGCCATGGCTGTTGTATCCCCTGTGCTTGGCTGCAGATCAGGAGTCAGACCCAGGGGCTCTTCACTCCCTGCAGCTGAGCAGGAGCTGAGCTGGCTCTGGGGCGGATTGGGGTGTAAAGGTGGGACTGAGCCTGTTGGCATTGCTGCTGAAGAAAGGTGTGTGGAACCTCAGCATCTGTCTTCAGACTTTTAAACTTGGGATAGAAACACTTCAGCTTTATTGGTCAGTGATCTCTCTTGCTGGATTAAGAAAACATTCCAATTAATTCTGTAAGACCTTTCAGCATCCTGCAGTGACAATGAACTGAGTGCAGTGAGAGCCCGTGCCTCAAGTGGTTCTCCTCAGGTTGTTCATCTGTTTGTTGTCTTTCAGATCATACATGCCCCAGAAGTGTTTGTGTAAATCTGTATTGCAGCTAATAATTAGGATGAATAAAAACGTAGGTATTTTATGCCACCTTTGAAGAACAAAACTGAGGTCAAATCCGAGAATAGTGTGTGATTGCTTGACGTAGAGCTTGGTCAAGGTCTGAACGTGAGCCATGGGAGCCTTCCCAATGCCTTACTTATCCAAATGTGTAAACACTTGCTTTTGCTAGTGAAGTTGTACCACTGAATTCAACACAGAGTGCATCTTGAAGGCCCATTTTGTCCAAGGTTATTATTGTTGTTACCTGGCTTTTGCTTAAATGAGTCCAGCAGAAGCCCACTTAGCAGGTGTGTGTGTTTGACCTCTCTGGAGCCAGAGGCATCAAACATCTCCCACATCCAAGGAGTCTCTCTTGACTGGTACAGTGTCAGGTGGCTGTGCAGCAGTCCAGCTGAGAATAGTGCCTGCAAGAAAGAGGAGCTTAACCCAAAATTGAGCACAAGCTGCAGGGAAGGTCCTTGATTTTGGTCTGGGCACCAGACTTCATTATATCTGATGACTTTTACATGCTGCTGAGAGCCAGGGGAAGAGTTGTCTCCACTTTAACATTACTACAGAGAAGAGGTTGTCTTCTAGAGCAGGGGTTTTTGACCTCTGTGCTTCGCTTTTGCCTCCTTGCTCGTAAGGAGATGAATGAAGAGATCTGAATTTAAAATAACTTCCTTATTTTGTGTTTATTTTTAACCTAGCTCAGTTCACTGGTCTGCTCTATTGTTTGGCCCCGCAGACAAGTGGGTCAATGTGCCTGGGAAGGCAGGAGAAAAATTCTTAAGCCACTAATGGCTTCTATAACCTGTTTTTAAAACATACCCAAGACCCTTTATTGGACACCTGGGCCTGTCTCCCCTGAGAAATGCATTGCAGGGCCATAGCAAAGTTCCAAAGGTATAAAATCCAAGTTTACAGAGCTCTTAGTGCATACACATGGTTTTACCATTATAAAATTTGAATGTTGTTCAGATGCAAACTGCTTCTGGGGATGCAGTTGTTCCCATTACAGGTCTGCTTCTGAATGTCTTCACTTCTGTTACTTCTTTTTTTTTTCCCTTGTCACAAGGGTATTCCTTGTAGCTTAATACAGTTTTTTGCATTTTCCAACTTGGAGATACATCTGAAGGGTCTTCAGTTTTTTTGTCTTTACAAAGTGGGTTACGATTTTCTGATTTAAGTACATATTAAAAAATCAAACAGTTACCTACTTTAAATAATAATATAAATTACAAATTTAAATAATAATTTAAATTAAATTGTGGTCTAAATGTATTTGTGGGGGTTGTAGTCTCCTGTCCAAATTGTCTTTTCTTGTGGGATAAAAATTCCCAGGTTGCATTCAGACCTGGAGTTGGCGTTTACTGCAGCTGTTTGACCAGCCAAGGTTTCTGGCCAGTGTAATGGTACTCATTTAAACAGGAGACATTGATTTCTGGAATGTGGTTTTTAGCAGGTGTGTTGAAAGCAGAGAGTTTCAGAGTTAACCTGCTTCCTGATCTGGAAAGTTTGCAGAAGAAGATGCATGAAATTTCTGTCATTTTGAATTCAGCTTAAAGTATGCCTATTGCTATTAGCATCACATTCACAGGTTAGACCTTTGAAGGTAAAACTGGCTTAGTACTGATGAGCTTAATGCTAGACAGGGTCTAGTTAGCGTAGCTGGAGCAAAATATTGGCAGAGATTAACTGGGCTAATGCTAATTTTTGATCTCTCATTTTTAATATACCTTGAAATGCACATTAACCACCTCAGATGCATGCTTTATTAAATCAAAGGATGGGTGTACAATAGAGGTATTTAAAATTTTGGCAGCATACAGCTTTGTAAATAGATATTTGTGTTTTCTGGAATAATAAATTTTTTAGAGTAAGTGGAGTTGTTGAGCAATTGTGGTAAATTTCTACCCTAAATATGGACCATTGCCTTCTGTGAGAAGCTGGTTAAACTCTCGGTGTTGTAAACCCGCTGCTGGTAGTGTGCAGTTTTGATTTCTACATCGGGCTCAGAACTTTGGGGAGGGATTATGCACTTGGTAACTTGCTTCTCCAGTGGGGATGTGCTGTACCCCATAGCCAGTTAGTGTGGCCCCTGTCCTGTTCCTGACAGCACTCCTTCCATGGGAGCCATCTCCCAGCTGGGTGACCTGTTGGGATGGCAGGACCCTGCTCTATGCCCCTGCACCAAAGGTAGAGGAAGGGCTGCCTTGGGAGGAGAAGCTTTGTAAACATGTAACTGCTTCCAGAAGAAAAACTGTGCCCTGCCTACTGGTCCGGTTCAGAAGGGCACCTGGAGAAGTGGGCAGTTGGGAAGATGCCTTGTTCTTGGTTGCAGCCTTGTCTGGGTGCTCCTTGGACCTGAGCAGAGGAGAGGCTGGAGGGATACCTGCTCCTTTTTCCTGCTGCTGCTGAGAAAGAAAGATGGTGTGTTAACTGCCAGGCAGGGAGTGGTGCCAGCACTTGGATAACATGGAATTTTTAGTGGTATATGTTCATTTCAGAAGTTCAGCTTATATTCAAATGATAGCTGTATACTTGGCTGTGTTGAGTGGGCTTGAATTTTCTGGGAGCTGGAATGCTTTCCTCACCCTACTGTTTTTCCTTCCCATGTTAATTCACTCACCAAGATCTGTAAGTCCTGTAGTGGTTGAATGCTTGCAGCTGCCTCGTTGATCTGCGGAGAAATTTGGACTGCTCTGTGATCTGCAGTAGCAGCAAAAGCTATTTTAAGATGCTGTTTTAATGGTAGCTCAGCACCTGAATATACCTGAATAATTTTATTTATGGCCTACTCAGATTGTTTAATCACTTTCTGTGTTGTAAGATTTGGGAAAAAATACAAATTGCTGTAGATATGCCACTTGTAGTGGTGGGAAATACCTGCTCCTTTCCACAGAGCTCTACCAGCTCTTTGAGATGTGTTTTTTCAAGCAATGATAACCAAATACAAAGGTTGGAGTTAAGTTGTTCGAGCTATACTGAAGTGCATGTTACCATTTAAGAAGTTGATAGAGCACCAGTGAGGTAGCAGGAGCCAGCAGCGGCAGGAACAGCTCTTGTGTGTACATCGTGTACCTGCCATCTGTGTACATCATGTACCTGCCGAGCTTTTCACTCATCCTCTCTGTATTTCTGAACAAAATTCAAAACCCAAAAACCCTTAATGCCTTAGAACTCTTGCTTTTTGTCTGCTGGTTTTCTTTCTGTTTCCCCCTGAAGATAAAGCATCATGAAGGTTATAGACCTGTGTAAGCTTGGATTCTGGTTGTTGGATGTTGAGAAACTGTATTGCTGGTTCTTGGAGTGCTGGTCCTGTTCAAGATCTGGCCAGACCAAGTACAACAAAGAAAACGTAGGGTCATTGCTTTCATCTCAGATAAAGTATTTGTGTAAATTGAGTATTACAATAATAGTGTCAGTAATACTAAAATAATACTAAATTCTATAAATAATACCAATACTTCTGTTTCTGATTTAGTCCTCACTTGCAGAACAGAAAGTGTGAGAGCTATATCTTGTTGAGCCAATCTGATTGCATACTTGTTAAAACTGATAACAAAAATCACATGGAAACTCTACATGTCCAGCAGACTCTTTTCTCTACAAAAATGTCATATTTGTCCCTAGAAGGGTAGTTGTAACACGCAGTTAATGCAGCGCAGGCAGTGCTATTGTGTAGCAGGAGTTTGTCACTCCATACTGGTTCTCAACCTCAGCTGCAGAGGGATGCCAGGATTCTGCTGGACTGCTTGGGACCGGTGTCTTGAGTTCATGTGCATGTGTGCAAAGGCATGGGGAGTGCATTTATTGGTAGATGTGGAATCATCTTCCCCTTTCCCCAGTAACTGGAGCTCAGCATTCAGGTGGATGTTTCCTGTACAGCTCAGCAGGGTGAGTTCAGAATTGTGCCTGAGAAGGAAGCTTGCAGGGATTTGGAGTATGCTCAGACTTCAAGGGTGCTGGATTGTATTCAGGCAGGGAATAAGCACTATTGGTATTGAAATCCTTACATTTGTAGCCTTTCTGCTTGCTTGAGAAATTCCTGGAGTTGGTTGCTAATAGGATTTGCAGAAAATAATGAAAATACCCTTCCCCCCAACCATATTGGCCAAATTTGGCTGTGAACACTGCATGTGTTAGGCAGGTATCATGGCACAAGCAATAGCAAAAGCTAAAACCATGTGCCTGTAAGTTAATTGAAAGGTGTTTCTCTTTGTTCTGGGGTGATTTATTTTATGTGAGCACTTTGAAGTAAATATTTTAATTTTCAAAGCAAAGAGGGTGGCATTTGCAGTGTTTCGTACACTGAAGGAACACCTTTTTATCTTGAGTTGTGTAACCCAGCAGCAGTGGATGTGGCATTTTCCTGTGTGTGCAGCCTGGTCCTTGGGGTGCATTGCCTCTCTCCTACCATACAGCTGCAGGTGGCTTAAATCCCAGGGCCTTGCCTTGAGAAGGGCAGTATGGGGAGATCCTATAGCTTGATAGAAGTTTTCTGATTAAATCTGAAGAGATCTGTAGCAGATCTCTTCGGATTATCATCTGGATGTTAAGTGAAAGATCTTGTTTACCCAAATTGTCCAAGTCAAAGTGAGACAGATATGTACTCACCCTGTACCCTTGTCTGTGTTTCTCTCTTTTTGGTCTTGTGGGGTTATTTTGATCTTAAAGTGTGCTGAAAATGCATCAATAAAACATCCACAGGGACAGTAAAATACCTGAGTTTGGCCATATGAATTAGAGCAAATCCAACCGTGTATGTTTATTTTTACATTTTTATGGTCAAAGAATATAATGGGGGAAAAAGGTACATCTGCTAGGTAAAAATCTAGACAATGCGTTGTGTCTGATGGGGTTTGTGAACAAGCTTAAACAGGTAAAGACTCTCCCGTTACATGTGCACAGATAAATTTCCTGTTGTGTAGCTTAGCTGTTTGAGTATGCCAGTGTTGTGTTACCACCCGGATAAATGCAGCACTGCTGCTTGCAGCCACCTGGTTTCTGTAGGTAAAATAACTGAATATTCTTTCAAAGGGTCGGTTTGGTTCTTTTGCTGGTCTGAGTGCTGTGTCCCAGAGAGCAGCTTCTCCTCCCTGATATCCTCCAGCAAAATAACCACTAAAGTAACCATTCTCTTTTCTGTCCCTGTCTATTTTATCTTCTCCTTTTTTAAAAATTGTCTTTTATATCTCTTCTTACTCTTTATTGCACAGGCACAGTGTGTCTCTTCCTTTCTTTCAGAAAAAAAGTTTCCCCTTCCGGAAGGGATAACAGTTGCAGTTAAATTATTTCTGTCTGTAGTAATTCTTAAATCCTAGTCTAATTCTGACTTTGACCAGTAACATCTGGAGCTTGTTTCAGGTTTGGGTCAGACCTGACTGTAATGGCATTTAAATTGGAGCTCTCTGTTTCAGTTCGGTTAGTTTAATAAATAAAAAAATTAGTGACTTTTGAATGAAAAACCTTTAAATAATGCACATTAATTGCAGATACTTTTTTAATATGTGCTTCTATTTCTTCAGCAAGATCTCTGAAATCCTGTCCTCTCTGCTTCTGAAAGAAGAAACATCTTTATGGCTTCTTAATTGCATTTTTTTGGTGAAGAAGGTCTGGAGCTAAGGAAGTGCCAGGAATTACATACTAGACAGTTTGTGGTGTACCTCTGTGTTTGGATTTATTTTTCTGTTCTCCCCTGTGATCCACTGCCATGCACTATCCCATGCTCACACTCCTTCAAGGAAAACTGTTTGCAGTTTTAAAGTCATGGAAAAGTAGTTCAGGAAAAAGAGAGGAAATGAGATGAGGATCCAGTAGTGACAAAAAATCTGCTCTTGTATGCTCCAGGGGTATACTCCAAATAGCAAGAGCACTTGTGGGGTAAAAGTTGTAGCAGGAAATGTGAATGGACTAACTGGAGCAAAAGAAGCGTGAGTAGTGAGGGTTTCCGTCCCAGCTGTGTGTGAGGTTGTAGTGGCTGATGATGACACAGACCACAAATGCTGCATTTTAGAGAGAAAAATACAGGGTGTGGAGTAAACTTAAGGGACTTCGGGTTTTCCTAAGACAAAGGAAGAATCATTCATCATCAATAGAATAAGGAATTTGAGATACAGCTTAATCTGGTGGTGGTGTTTATACCAGCTTCTAGCCAGAGGCAAAGCAGGAAGGCAGTAATTAATTTTGGAAGTCCTCAAAATTTGCTTCAGATGAGTGGCACTAGCAGTGGAGCGAAAATAGAAGTAGTTGGGAAGATTTGCCAGAAAGAATAGAGTATTGAGATTGAGAGTGTATTTCTGGAATTAGGGTGTTCTGCAAAGCATAAGAAAGATGTAATTCACTGAGTGACACGCAGTAGTCAGCTGTCCTAAAATGCATTTTCAAGTCTGTTTTGTTGCCTTTATGTTCTAAGAATAGTTGACCAGAAAGCTGTTGAAATACTGTCTGAGGATTTGGCTCATGAAACAAAAAATAAATGTAATATGTAGTAAGAAAGTAAATATGCAACAAACATGTGAGCAGTGAAGTACAATTTCCTCTTCAGAATGTATTTCTGATGAAAAATGTGCTAATTATAGCTGCTGCCACATGTGAAGTAACTTGGTTTTCCAAAGAAAAAGAAGAATTTTGACCAACTTGTTTTGTCTCCCTTTACAGGGGAAAACGAATTTGGGTGATTTTTTGGGATGGTGACACATCAGGATGTTGCCGAGAGCACAGAAATATCCAAGAGCCCCACCGCATACAATAAACTCCATCAGAAGCATCATTATCCCTCCACCCCTGCCATTTGGTTGCTCTGTAAAATGAAATGAAAATGAAATTACATAGGTGTGAGGTCTTCCTTCTTAAATGCATCTCTCAAATTTCTGTTTCTGAAATAGTTGTTTGCATAAACCGTGTGGTTTTGAAGTTTGCAGCTGCAGATGTTACTGTATGAGGCACAGGGTTCAAGCAGCTCTGTCTGTGATAAAGAATAGTTCTAAAAGATTACTTGTTTAGAGGTGTTTCAGTGTTTATTAGTAGGTTCTTTTTTATTCTTGTTTGCATTACAAGTTGCTCGGGTTTGGAGATCTGAATTCGGCTGTTCACAACTAATGTGCCTGTGGAGGAGTACACAGCAGTTTCTTTGCCTCATGGATTTCAGTGTGTTTGTGTTAGGATTTGGAAAAGCAAGTTAGCCTCAAAATCTGTATATGGCTGGGTCTGTATACTGTTTTCTCTAGAATACAAAGTATAACTTCATTTCTGATAGTGATTGCTTAACTAACAGGCCTGGGCAAGCAGGGACTTGGTTCTGTGGTCCCATGGCAGCCTGTTTGGCACCAGAACAGCTGGTTGGCTATTTAGCACTGAATAGTTAAACAGGAAAAGCTTTTTTAGTCACTTAGAAGTTTTCTTTTGTTTTCAGTAAGAAAAGAATGTGGCTTAAAATTGCTGACAAAGAAAAAGTGATAAAATTGTCAGTGGAGTGCTTAACTGAGGATTATAAAGTTCCCATTCTGCATTCTTTTAAGAATTCGGTGGTAAATAGTGGAGACTGACACCGGAGATTCCATACAAAACAGTTTTTCAGCTGTGTTATTTGTTTGAAGAAAGTTGTTCTCCACGTAGACAGTATTAAATAATTAACACTGTTTAATGCTAATTTTGGTGTCTGCTAACATTTGGATGTTTTCGGTACAGTAACTTTCATCTTCAAAGCAGTAAAGTGAAGCTGATCTTCAGAACATTTTACAGCAATAATCAGCTTTTTCTTAGAGCCTAAATAATTATTTTCTTGCATTAACACTTGGGGGTAGAAAGGTTGCTGTCAGAATGGAAAGGGAAAATAAAGGTAAAATCTTAGTTAAAATGAATGCTGAAGAAAGCATGAACTGCTTTGGGATTTAATGGTTCTGTTGTAGAGACTGAGGAAAACTCTTGGTTCAGGGCTCTGTTAAGACTTTTAAAATTATTTTAATGATTGCTAGTGTTTGTGCTACAAAGTAGGAGAAAGCAGCCACCTGGCAGATGATTCAGTAGATTAAGGCTGGCCAACAATTTAGTGGCTGGGATTTCTTGGGAGTGTCTAGACCCCAAAGTCTTCAGGGAGACTCCAGTCAAAACGGGGACACTGATGCAGGGAAGGGGATTTCCAAATGGGAGCAGGATGGGGTAAAGCACCCTGCAGCCTCTGCTCCCTGGGGCACCAGCCCTGAGCCTTTTGCCTGCTCAAGGCAGGGGCATCACCAAATCTCCTGTCCCAGCTGGGCACCCCTTCCATGCACAGCCATTCCCTGCTTGTCCTCTTTTGTCAGTGAAGCTTTTGTAGAACATGGCACGGTGCTAACAGACGAGGCTGGAAAATTGAGCTTATTAAGGAACAACCTCAAAAGCTCCTGGGAACCATATCTTTCAGGAATTTGGGAAACTAGTGGAGAACAGAACTCTGAAATCTGTGTCTTAGAGAACAAGAAAGCAGCTTCTTTTCCATATCATCCCATTTGAAAAAAGGAACGTTTTTTGTTTTGCTCATTTTGCAGTTGTTAACTTTAGATCAGAGCGTAATTACTTCTTGTTAATTACATTGAAAACAAATGTTAAAATTAACCCGAAGTGTAGATTTTTTTTTTTTTTGTAGTAGGAATCTCTTAAAATCATAGTTTACTATTATGCTTGAAATGTAGCTGTTACTAAACACAGTGAGAACTGAATTTCAGGCTGGCAGGAAGCTGTAAATGTTCCTGTGTTACCAGGCTGTGCACGTGTGCATGTGGATCAGTTCACATAAAGGACTTAACAAAACAACCCCAAACCTCAGGCCTTGAATGGTTTAATTGTTGTTGTCGTTTTCCCCACGGTTAATCTACACTTGTAAAAGCGACCCTGGCGTGAGGTTAGGATTTATCAGCACCGGGCACCCCACGCTAATTGGTTCAGCTCTGCACTTCACTGCCGCGGTGCTTCCTCGGAGCAGAGGCTGCTCAGGGCAGTTCCCTGCTCAAACCAGGAGGAAACTCTCACCTGGGACTGTAGGGCTGATCCTGCTCCCAGCCCCACACCGCCTGGATGCTTCTCCATGACTGGGAATGTTTTTTGTGAACTGGAAGAGAAGCATGATGTGGGCCTGCTCTTATTTTGAATAAAAAGCGCCAAACACTGTGGCAATAGGCTTTTTTTCCCCCTACAATAAAGTTTTATAGATTCTGCAAAACTGTGTTCTCAGTCAGGAGTTTTGGTTTTGGGGTTTTTTTTAAACTTTAGGCTGGTAACAGGTTTTCTATTATGAATGTTCAAAAGTTCCTTTTGGAAACCCTGAATATTTGCATAAGATTAGCCACCCTGGGTTGAGCAAAAATTGTTTAACCTGGTGTGTTGAGGTCTGTCAGTGGCAGATGCTGATGTTAAACGAGGGTGCAGGGGAGGGATGGCGAGTTCCCTTCCCTGCTGTGCACACCCCGAGGGTGTCTGAGCCTGGCCACGCTGCCTCTGTACCTTTTCACCACTCCTCATAGAATCTTCTTCCATTCACTGCATCGCCTTTGGAAGTGAACTGGGAATAATAAATGCTTTGTGTAAGTTCACTGTGCTGCTGCATTTCGAACGCTGAGTGCAGCCTGGTTAACAGCCTTGCTTCCCGCCTCCATCTTGAAAAGGTATAGGAGAAGTAAAGAAGTTACAGCAAGGAAAATAAAGATGGTACAAGGTATCAAATGGCTGTTTAGCGGTACTGACTGAAGAGACTAGGAAAGGTCCTGGATAACTGAGGAAATACGTGCTAAAAGTCTGGAGAGCAGATTTTGTTTCTTTAAACTTGCATTCTGGTAATTTAATATAAAGTCCCTTGTGCATTACAAGTAGTAGAAAATTTTGTACCCCCTCTAGTCATGGAGAAGCCAAACCAGCACACACAACAGGCTTGATTTACGGTTCTTCTGTATAAACAATATCTTGCTGTTTCCACATTACATTTCAGATAGTACTCAGTGCACTGTGCTGATTAGAGTCTGTAGTGGTTCTTGGTTGCAGAAGCCACCACCTCTAGAAAAACAGTCAGATACTGTGCTTCTGAGATCTTCCAGTTGTGCATCCCCACTGGGCAGCGTATGCATCCAGTGGCATGGCAGAGATCACCACTCTTTTTGTCCTCAGGGACACAGTTTTTGCATTTTTCTAGATTTGCCATAGGACTAGCAGATCAAGTTTGGAGATGCTTTGGCCTGTGACTTCAGGCTGCTTTGCTACAACAGCCACCTCTGAAACACGTTCCATAGTTATCCTCAAAGGAGTACTTTCTTGTGAGCATATTTGATTTCGACTCTTTTACTATGCAGCAAAGAAGCCTGCATTTAAGCTTGTTTGTGTTGTCAGGTGAGAAGGAAATACAATTAACTGTGCTTGCCTGCTTTTTCACAGCTGTATATAATTTTTAATGTTATTTTCCTGAATCTGATTGATTTGCCTTTCCCTCTTCTCACCAAAGCCTAATCTCAGAACTAGTATCCACCTGTAACCAGAGTCAGACTCCTGTGAACCTGCTTTACATATCTATCCATTTCTCTGCACAGCAGGGAGCATAAGAAGAAGAGGGAAAAGATGATCAGTGTTAGCAAATCTCCAATAATTAAAGGAAGACCTTTAAAAGCATTACTGAAAATAACAGGAAGAAATGCTGGAGGTGTTAGATCCCTGAATGTGAGGTTTCTGGGCACATTGCACAGTTTCTGTGGTTTGGAATGATCTTTTCTGTTTAAAGGTAAATTAAAGGATGGGGCTAAAGTAGGTGTTTGTGTTTTTTCCTCCTAGTGCCTATAAAATTAATTCCAGTGCAAATCCATATTATTATCCAGTGTTGTTGTCTACTAGGAAATAATTTTTGCTTTTAAACTCCAACATGGACAGATCAACAGTGTTTAAACAGTTTAAAAATCACGTCACTACTAGGAAAATACATTCAAGCTACCTTTCTGTGCTACTGTTGGTGTGAGCAAAACTCAGTGTGCTTCAAGGCTGACTTCAGGAGTGAGCAGTGAAATCAGCATTTGCTGTAAGGATGGATCTGGTCTCAGAACAGAATTGCAGAATCTGAAATAGTGATGAATAATATTTTGACTCCGTAGCAAAGTAACTGCGCAGAAGCAGTGTACCTTCAGAGCTAGTTTGGGCAAGTGGTGTGTGTGATCATACCCATGTAAGGCAATGTTTCATGCTACTAGTAAATGTGCAAGACCTTTCTGCTGCTTAAGCATATTGTGTCTTCAGTTATTGTAGTTAATTAAATACAGGTACCCCGAGACTTTCTGAGTCTGTGGATTGTACTCATCCAAAACGATACAGAAGTGAGTTCTGAGAAGTCTGTGTATCCGAGTAATAAAAATCATGCTGGTCCTGGTGGTGGAGGTGTGTGCTTTTCTAGACTTCCACAAGGAAAGAGGGAGGTGCTAATGGGAGCAGAATCACTAATTCCATAATGTGCTCATATTATTATCCAAATATACTCATTTTAATTGCTTTTTAATTGTCTGTCTCAAACACACCAAGAACATGTCCACAGCACTGTAGCATGCTGGGTATAGTGTCACACAAACATAAATGCTCTGTGGCCCCTGGACTGCCCTAGCTCCAGCTGAGGGTGCATCCTTTTCTTCCCTCTGTCAGAACTTCATTTTTTCTGTGAGTAGTTTTGAAGCCTCTCTAGTGATGCCACAGATGGCAGCGTTTGTTGTTGCAGTAGAGAAGGCCATTACTCAGTAGAGCAGTAAAACATAAAGAGGGGTGTGATACTGGAAAAACACATTGTTTAGGGTGTGTTCGGTGGGTTGGGACCGAGTGCCTGATCCCAGCAGAGATGTAATCACACTGCCATCTCTGGAATGTGCAGAGACAAGACGTGACGAGTTGGGGTAGTTGCTTCTGTGGCCTTACTGCTCTAGATACTGCACGGAGAAGGTAGTGCAAGTCCAGGAGCTGCTGCCGTAATAGGTCATGACACTTCTGATGTTTCAGCCTTTTCTGATCATGGAAGAAAATAATTTATCCTGTCAACTGTTCTAGTTACTGTTTTTTGAGTATTACAGGGTAGCCAGCAGCAGTCTTCCTGCCTTTCTTCCTGATCTGATAGTTTTCTAGAAGCATAGCCTAAGCTAAAAAAGCTCTTCAGACTAAGAAAAGGAACTGTGATTTTTCAGCAGACCTTCTCTTGTCCTGATGACTGCCAAGAGGTTGTGACACTGTATAATGCATAAAGCCAGGATAGTGAGACAGGCAGGTCAGTATCTTTGGATAAATAATTTCAGTGTACTGAAGAAAAACTCATGCCAGTGCTGCTGTCTGCCCTGTCATTAAACACCTGGAGCTTAAAAAGCATTTGAAAGATCCCTTGAAATGTGAAGGCTGCCTATACACGCTCCTTCACCGAGAGCATAAGTTGTAAATTTGTTGGATGATTACAGATGTGTTGTTAGTGTCCAAACTGAACTCTGGTTCACACAGTCTTTCACCTGATACTGAATTATTCATAAAGCAAAGGGTTAAACTGCTGAAAGCAGGTAATTTAGTCACTGTTGGTTTTAGCAAATCTTTGGGGTGACTTCAATGGCAGCCTAAAGTCCACTGGGTAGTTGTATTGGTAATACCCTAAATGCTTTTTACGTGTCAGTAGGAAGTTAATCACATTTTTAAAACATTCTAAGAGTTTTGTTTTGTAAAGTGCCATCAGACTGCTCCTGTCTTTGAAGATCAGCAGATAAGAGAGTCGCTGCAGCAAACTGGTTCATTATAGAGCAGATTCTGCATAGGCTATTTGTTCTCAACTATTTTTCTATCCACAAAGTTACATTGTACCTCCCGTTTGTTTTCCCATGAAGATAACTGTATCAGTGGGATGAAGCTTCTGATACTGTTTACCTTACAGACTGGTATTGTTCATGCGTGTTCGGTGTTCAGGGATTTCTTAGAGTGTAACTGCTTAGTTTTATCTAAGAATAGAATAATCATGTAATCTATTAATACAGTTTTGTTCCCATTCATTAGTTACATTGGCACAATTAGAAACCAGTCTGGCCATCCTGTGCTTTGTCAAAATGTCCTCTTTGGCCGGGCAGACCCAGTGACGGGAATGCAAGGCAGCAGCACTGTAATGATTGATCAGTGTAATAGATGGTGGCTGCAGTGTTGTTACTGTCTGTCTAGTCATTGCTGCATATTCTGGAGGCATGGCAGGGATGAGTCTGCTTCCAGGAAGTTGTCCCGTCCCAGTTCTTCATTTGCTGTCTTGTGTAACATCATCTCCTTCTGTGGGAGAGTTGAAAGTCCCAGTCAATAATGCAATAATTACTTGTTTCAGATGACAATTAGAGAGCAAGAGACTTCCATATAATAGTGTTTCGGGTTTTGGTTTGGTTTTTTTTTTTTAAGATTAAATGTTGGCTGCTTGCTCTTTAGTAAAGAAATGTCTTTTTTCTTTCTAAACGTACTGAGGCAAATTTTGAAAGCATTGAAGATCTTTAAACCTTGTTTCCCTAGCTGGAAATCTGCTCGCTTCTATGCCCCTAATACCTTTCTCCCTTAGTCTGTAAGCTTGGCTCTTGCCTTCTGATACTTCTCTAGAAGCTTTTTCCCCTTAAGACTTAGTCATTGTCCTTCATAACTTTCTTGTTAAGGTACATACATTTCTAGATACCTTTTGGCACTGGATCAAGTAATGAACCATGAAGAAAGAAAAATAATAAATGAGACCAAAGCAAATGATCCCCAGTTTTGCTAATGGGAGAATTAACTTTTAACTGCTAAGACAAATGACATAATATTTACAAGTCATGGAAACATCTGTGACAGCAGATATCTACATCTTGATCCATGGGATCATGGGGTTTTATGTACTTCCCTTTCCCCTCTTCCCATTCTACTGGCCAAATTAATCTCAGTCTCTGTTACTGTTTCATACCTTTGAAATGTTTTAGGTGAATTGCTTTATTTTTGGATGCCTCTTGAAAGGCAGCCACAGTACAGAAATTGCTTGATTCCTCTTTAGATTTTTCATTATAGCAACCTAGGACTGTCTTGGAAAAATGAAACTGTGTATAGAATGCTTTTCATTTAATTCCCTTTCTCTTGAGTCCCTTTGTGCAATAAGTGGTGTTTGTATTCTAACTGCAGGTAGGGATTAGAGGCCAAATAGTTTCTCTTACTTTGGAAAAGCTGAGTTCTTCCAGAGCAAGTGAAGGGAGATTTTTGCTTTGAACACTCCTAGTAGTTCAAAGATTGACTACTGTAAATGAATTCCATTCACGTCATGGAGTTGGGAGCTTGTTTGGCTAATTTTGGTGTGTGTGGTTGTTCTGGTTTTATTTTTTGGTCTTGGTGTTTGGTTGCTTGTTTGGTTGGTTTTTGATTGTTATTTTTAAACCCTGCCTCCTGGGAGTATTGCCTATTCATCTGGCTTTCAGAGCAATGGTTTCCAGACTTCTGGAGAAGCAAGCTGCTGGAGCTCACAAGTTTTCTTGTGAGCTGTTACAGCCACATAAAAACCAGTTCCACTGGAGTGCTTGCAGCCCCCTTACAGGCATGGTCTGGGCAGTCTCTGCTACAGAGTTGTGAAGTAACCTGTTGGCATTGTTTCTTCCAGCTCAAGGCAGGTATTTGCTCATCATCTTCTTCACATTTTTCTAACTTTCTTGTTTGCTTTCAAGGAGTAATAGTCATGCTTTCTGTTTAAGATTTTTTAGTGTCCTCTTTGCACCACCACAGTTCGGTAACTGCTTCGGAAAGCATGGCATTTCCTGCTTGCCTTAGGAATTTCTCAGTTATGTATTTTGATATGCTGCCCAATAGCTACAATACCAAGGGTCACTTTGGTGGTTAAAGAGGTGATATTTATTATAGCACTTGAAATCACAGAATGTTTATTTATTATGATTTCTAGCAGTGGTGATTTCTTTATTTTTTTTTTTACTTGTGTGCTGTTATCCATGTCAGGCTGGTATTCTAAACTATGCACTGAAGTAAACTTTCAGATGTTGATTTATTTAAAATACTGATGCATTTTAAAAAAATAATTTTTAAGAACTTTTATAGGATTATAGCTTGTTCCACAATTGAAGAGATGTTCTGTAGTGAGTGCAGAGGACCATGGCTCTGCTGGGCAGCCCTGGGGGGTGTGACAGCTTTGAGTCCTGACACTGAGGTGCAAAGCTGGACCTGGACTATGTGTTGAGCATGCAGTGGATATCCTTGATGCTGATATAGGTTGGCTGCTACAGCATGGACTTTGCTCATTTGCATTCTCTGACTTTATTCTTATCTCCTGCCACCTTACATTTTTGCTCAGTAAGTCCTTTTCTTAGTGTTTACTGCAGGGTCACTCATCCACTGGAATTCACACGCACACACTCCCCCTTTAGCATATCTGTATATAGTGTTGTATTTGTATTTAAAAAGAAAAATGCCTTTTAAAAACTTTAATGAAGGCTTTGATTCTGCAATGTCCATTTAGTCGAGCAGAAGAGGAGAAAGTTGTGTTGTTTTCTGCGTTCCCCCACTAAAAGCCAAACCCCGGATATGAAAGTTCATGGTATTCCTCAGGTTGCTGTGAATGACTGACTCCCTTCAGGCTGATGCTGCCCTCAGTGCGGCTCCCGGCTCATTTTGGGGTTGCCGTGGCACTGCTGCACGGAGGGCTGTGCAAACTCTGCAGGGACTGTAACAGCCCTCGGTCCCAGTGATTTCCAGTGTGAGGCGGATGCGTGTGACAACTGTAACCACGTCTTTAGTATCACTATTACTCCTCCGCTGTGGTCTCCTTAACCTCAAAAGGAAACAAATGTTTCATAACCTGCTGTGGAGACTGCTTCAGTGTCTCCTCTGTGGCCGCCAGCTCCAAAAGCTGATGACAAACATTATAAATAATCTTTCAGACTTTGACTATTGCTGTGATGTGAGTCATGGCTGAGAGCTAACTAGTAAAGTTATAGCTCGCTGTCGTAATTGTTAAAATAGAGGCAGTTTCTACTGTAGTGGAATTACTGTGATTGTGGAGTCATTCTGTAGCTTTTGGCCACACGTGACTGCAAACACGTGTTTATGCTGAGCAACGTGTCCTGCAGCTCAGGGACAGAGCACTCTGCAGTGCTCCTGCCTTAGAACAGGATTTAAGTTATGCCAGAGGCCACATGAACTTGACAAAATCTTTTCCACTTTCTCATCAGTAGGAAAAAAATATGGCAAACTGAGATTCCTTCCTTGTGGATTTGAATTGTTGTGAACAGCAGAACAACAGAGCAATGTATCTTTCAATGACACTTGAGTTCATATTATTAAACAGGTGGAATCCATCGGAACAGCTTTTTTTGAATACAGGTTGTTGTTTTTTTTAAATCACTGATGCTATTTGAGTTTTGATTGGTTAATGGTGTGAGTACTTGAATATGATAATGTTGAGCTCGTAGTCCATAACAAGCAGATTTTTTTATACATATACTTTCTGTAGGGTCTGCCATTGCATGGCAAGTTTGTAGTTTCAGAGAATTTTGTTGTTTATTTTTTCTTCCTCTCCCCCACTTTCCCCTCCAGCAATTGCCTCAACCATTTTGCTTTCAGGCTTTCATCTTAACACTTCAGTAACAGACTTAGTTAATGAGCGATGAGAAGTGTGCACCTGCAGAGTCATTTATATATAATCCAGTAATTTGTCTGTGTAAGATTGAGTGACGCTTCTTACCAGCTTCCCAAACTGGGGTGTCATGCTTCAGTTTTGTTCATATCTCAGACTTACTTCAGCATTCATGATCTTTCAGTAACTAAGTGAAAGCTCTTTTTTTACACAAACTCGCTAATATCTGAAATGTCTCTTCTTGGAAGTTGCCATAACCTCCAAACTCAGAGACCCCCCTTTAAACTCTTCAAGATGTATTTTTCATTCATAACACAGTGCCATGGGCAGAGAGAAAATGGTATGTGATGTTAAACGTTTCAGAAGAAATTGTCATCACTATTTTTTGTGTTGCCTTGCATTCCTTTTTGTAACAGAAGAATATCTACACAGGTTTACATATTGCATTTTGGGGAGGTGGAAAACAAATGCTTAGAAAACAATCTTACAATGTCCACAATTTTGCTATTGAAAGTTGTATTTATTTAATATTTTTCAGTAATGTATTTAAAGAGTTAAAAACCTTTCCTATTCATAAGGTTGCTTTGTTGTGATACTTAATTGATGTGGTTTATGTTAACTTTCAGTTGATTCATAGACTGCATCTCAAATTTATTCCGGAGATATGATTAAAACCGGGCATTCTGATCTGGGATTGGACAGATGACATGACTGGAGTGATGTTGACACACTGGTTTAAGCTGCATTAAAGACAGCAGTGTATTAAGTAGTGTATTTGGTAGGAAGGTTTTCCCGGCCGGTGTGGACAGGTATTTTTTCTCTTTCTTAATCCTGTAATGTGTAATTTGAATAAGTCTTTGGCATTGCCTCTGCTTGAGGCAAAGGAAAACATGTTTGTTAATTAAATCTTGGTATGATTTTACAATTCTTTCCTATGAGCTCTTAAGGACAAGAGAGGAAAACACAAATTATGGGTTTTCAATGCTCTAGTAGAAAATGTATTTTGTCATACTGCTTGCTAGTACATCTGTTGAAGAGGGATTGTGTTTTGTTTGTTTAAAGGATTAGTTGAATTTTATTAGCAGTTAAAAAGCTTCCTTTGTTCAGAGAAGCCAAAAACATTGACTAGTGTTATCTGGTTTCCGTATCTGAAAGCTATATCACAAACCTTGTGTCCGTGTATGTCAGAAGAAGAAGCAGGGGCATTCATCATGGTTCATTTGTCTTATCGCTGAACAGTATCTCTCCGAAGCTGTCTCTGTTTAAGTTGATTGCTATTGCTATGATCTCTAACTCCTCATACATTCGAAGAAGGTAGAGCAGTATCTCATAGAAAGCTCTTTATTTTCTTAGTTAAGGGCAGTTCTTCCCCCATGAAACATGGTGTCAACATTTAAATTCCCTGTTAAAAGAAAACATTGGATGTGCTTTGAGTGAAGAATTGAACTATTCCTCAGGTGTTTGCTTCAGTTTGTTTCCAGATACTAAGTTGCACTGATGATAACTTCAGGAAGAATAATAATTTTTAAAAAATTTAGGATTAATTCAGTGTAAACAATTGTTGCATTTTGAGAACATGCTGTATGCTTCTAGATAGCAGTGACCCAGAGGAGAGCTTTCTGTTTAGACCAGCGCGTGCTGTTAAAAGGTTAAAAAAGCAGGGGGGAAATGCAGGATGTAGAAATGAAATTGGATATCTTACCTTCTCACTCTTGATTTTTTGTCATTTTTCCTGCTCTTGAGTTGCAGGAGTTCAAACCTGCCCCCCCATAATTTTGTTGTAGTAAATCTTTACTGTAACTTGCTGTTCCACTGCAGCATTGCCAGTGCCGATTGCTGCTGAGGGGGCCCCTGAGGCTCTACCACACCCGAGCTAATCTTCTGCAAACCTTTTCCTTGAAGTCAAAACTTCAAGTCATACTTGATTTTGCTTTTGTTCTAAAACTGGGGATTTAGAAAAGCGCACGTGTTGTCGTGGGTGCTGCACACTGTATGTTTCACAACACCCCTTTCACTGGTACCTCAGTGAGATCTGCTGCAGCCTAATAAGCTTCCAAAAGCCGTGTGTGAGCATTAAGTTCGTGATCTAGCGTAGCTCTAATCCAGAAGTAAGTCTCTAACCTGAGCTGTTTCTGTCATGCTGAGGGCAGAGGTTACTACTTGTGCGGATTTACTAGAAGAGTAAACAATCAGAATAGGAGTGCCGGGTGTGAAAGTATCTTCCTGTGTGCTGCGCATTGGAATGAGGCTGCACAAGCATGTTGTGCTCTGAGGAGAGAGAGGACTCTGAAGCACTTGGTGACTGATCCTGCTGCACTTCCCCCGTGGCTTATCCCACCTTTGTGTGAGCTCCCTGGCTTTTGAAAGACGTGGGAGATGATCACGCAGCGATTCCCGTTGTCTCTTGTGTTTGTCCCTTTTGCTCAGGAGAAATTCAGCTGCAATCTGGTAGAAGGCAAATGTCCAGGCTAGTTGGCAGTTCTTGCAAACAGCCAGGCATCCCGGGTCCGTGGGCATCCCGGGTCTATGGGCATCCCGGTCCGTGCGCATCCCGGTCCTTAGGCATCCCGGGTCCGTGGGCATCCCGGTCCGTGGGCATCCCGGNTGGGCATCCCGGGTCCGTGGGCATCCCGGGTCTATGGGCATCCCGGTCCTTAGGCATCCCGGGTCCGTGGGCATCCCGGTCCCTAGGCATCCGCGCGTGCCCGTGTGGAGCACGGAGCTGGCTGGGCGCTGGCCAGGGCCAGTGGCGAGGGCGGCTCTGTCCAGGGTGCTGACGGCCGAGGGAGAGCGCGGCCGGGCTGCTGTGCTGGAGCTGGGATCGTGCTGTGTCCCTTGGGAATGGTTTCCATCCCGGGGGACAGGTTACCCGCATCCCCAGCAGTGCACACAGGCAATAACTTGTGTGTAGCTTTTGGGTATAAAACTATTCCTGGTTACACAGATCAGTGACCTTGGGGCTTTTGAGGGGTAGTAGAATATATAAATTAATAGCACGACTTGTATAGCAATGAGAAACTCATCAGACCTGTTAAATTAGAGTGTCTTTTAAGTAGTGCTTGTCCTTGAGATGGTTGCAAGGGCTTACAGGTTTTATAGTTTGATTATAAAACCCAGTTTAGTTTATCCAAGAATATATCCGGTTAGTATAATCATGCCGAAACTATCCACTGGCTTTTGGTGTGGAAGCAATGGAAGGAGGTGTTGTTCACTTGTTGGAGGAATCAGGAGGGTGCTTGTTCAATCAAAGCAACACATTTTAGAAATAGTGGGGTTTCAGTTCCTTGAGTTGTCTCATATCTCTTGGTTTAGTGGCATTTACATATGTAATGGTCACTGTAGCAAAACTCAATGGCAGTGATGGCTAGAAACTGGAAAATGTTATATCTAAAATGTTCGTTGATCCTAAAGGATTTCCTTTCCAGTTTTCCACAAGTAAGATTTAAATCTTACCATTACATTAGATTAGAGGTTCAGGTTTTTTCTTAAAAAAAACAGTAACACTGAAGAAGTCTTAAAGTAATGTGTTGGTTTAGCAAGTCTGCTGTTAGAAACTTGAATCTGTGTAAAAATGCAGAATGCAAGAAAAAGTTTTTCTTTAGTGAGACTTGATTATGAGATGCTGATTGTAAGGCCATTTGGAAACTTGAAAGTCAATTTATGTTCTTTGTATCTGTATTCCACATTAACGTGGACTTTTTATTTCGTCCATAAATATTCACCTATATGAGGAATTTTCATTAAACACATACCAGTATAATTGTTGGGCAATAATTTAATTAAATACTGTCCTTCTCAAGTGTGCACCATTAGTGTGTCTCATAAGCACTACCTGAGACAAAAAAGTTAATTTCTGACTATTAATTTTTACGTACTTTTTGTTGTCTTAGCTGGAGATACAGATGATCCGCCAAGAATTACTCAAAATCCTGTCATTAATGGGAATGTAGCGATGGCTGACGGACACAACAACACAGAGGAAGACATGGAAGATGGTAAGTAAATATTTGATAAAAGTGTGGTTTGTTCAGCTTCTTTGGTTTTATGATTTTGAGGAGAAAATGGTTCATCTTACCTGTGTCCTGTGATCTGCAGCTCATTAAAAAAATGAATCCCTCTGTAGTTATGGCTGCTGGTTTTCTGTGTAGGCATCCTTTTGACACAGCTGTACAATAGGATTAGACTTCTGAAGGCTTGGGATTTTTTTCTTGTACTCTTTCTAGGTACTCATTTAAAAATTGCTGAAAGTGCTACTGTCCATTGTTACGTTTTGTGATACAGCCCTTTAAAGGTGCTGCAGCTGGGCTTTGCTGAATAGTAATTTTATCAGTTACGCAATTCCTTCGGGGTGTTTAGAATCCTTATCTGTCCTGCTCTCTTGTCAGGTGGCAGCTGTGCTCTGGTTTTGTCTTTGTGTGGTAAGTCAGTGGTAACTATTCTGTTGATGAACATCTTTTGCCTGCAGTTCTGATGCCCAATTTTACTTGCAAAAGCAAAGGAAAAAGCATGTATTAATGTCCTGTTAATAAGAGAGGACATGTGTTTTTGAAGTCTTTTTCTTGGTCCATTAAATGAAAATAAGGTTGTACAGTTTTTCTGTTACAGAAGATCAAATGATTATAGTTCTGGGTATATTTAAATAAAGGTAACTCTCTAATTCACTTAAAATCTGTTTAGTGAGGAAAATGTGCAATGCTATTTCTTTTCTTAGGAGAGGACATGGGCAGGAACTGCTTATTTTGAAGAATGAAGTAAAATTGAGTTGGGAGAAGAGAGACATCATATGAGTGGGATTTGTTCCATATTCCATGCTGTCCTGTGAGCGTACATTCAGGACTAGGCTTAAACATTTAGTTAGATTTGTGCAAAAATGTTGAGTGATTTTTTTCAGAAAAATCAGAGTTTGGGCTTAAAGGTCAAAAAAATGCTTACTTTCATGTATTCAAGGAACATAGAATACTGATAGAAAATAGTAATGCTCCATTAAGAGAATAGAGTTTAAATTCAGAAGAAAAGCATCTCATGGTTGAATCACTTCTGTATCATTGGCAAGAATAAAGTTTTCTATGACCAGAGTCTGGCAAAGAAATAAAATTGAAGTCTCCTAAGCCTATGAATTTTATTTGTGTGATTACCTAATCTCATGCAGAGGGTTTTGATTTATTGCTCAGAGTAAATAGGTGAGATTAAAACAGGGAATCGTGTTCTTATCAAAAGTTATTATAAAAGATGTTAAATGTCTGTCAGGCCATGGTATTTAGAGGGTGGCAAGATCCCATAGGTTGTCACCTATGGCAAGAACAGCTCTGTTTAAGTTCTGTTCTTAGTAGTGATGTTTACAGGTGGAAAGCCTGATGGTGTTTGCTGTTGATATAACCAGTACATAACACATTGGTCAATTAGCAAAAAAATTTGTCCGCTAGTTGGTCTGTATAGACTTGTACAAATTAGCCAAAAGGGACTTAAGCTGCAGAAACAGCTGATGAAAGCCAGGCTGTATCAGGGCTGGCAGGCAATCAGATATTCACCTCTTAATTCAGAATCACATAGACCCTTTAACCAAAAAACTACTGTGAATCTGTTTGTGTCAATTCCCAACTGTTTGTCTCCTCTCAGAACTGGGTATGAAGGTGTTGCCCTAGGGAGAAGACGTACCTGAAGGTGTTTGACAGAAAGCTTGTGAAAGCATTCTCATGCCTTTGTGGCCTTCCAGCATTGTCAGGAGCTTTGGGCCACTCTGCAGTGGGACATCCTTCAGGATTCAAGTGTGATTATTAAGCAATACTCTTAATAGTTCCCCATTATCATATTTGAATAAGGAGTGTCTGGCATCATCTTGGTGCTGCTACAGCTGTGCATTGACACAGATAGAAAATAGTGTTATTGCAAAATGTTAGAGTTGCAAAAACATTCCTGAAGCCTTGCATCACGTAAGTGGATGATGCCTCTTTTCCAAGTCTTGTAAATCAGATTAGTTGCTTGCTGTTGCATTATTTGCACATCAGTGCAATTGCTCTCTTGCTGCTTGTGCTCTTGCTAACCTGGTTTGCAGCATGATGTGCATGGGTAATGGACAGCTTGGAGATTCCAAAGATGGGGAAAAATGGGAGATACGGGCTTCTCTGATAACCATGCAGTTATCCTTTGCTGTTACTCATAGCAAGGGGCATCAATCTGAGCTGATACAGAATGCATGAGGAGAATTTAGATACCTCTTCAGTGAAATTAATGAGTTTAATGGTTCCTGTGAGAGAGGTGAACAGTAAGATGAAAGGTTGATGCTTCCAGCTGGATCATAGAAATCGGCTTTCTGGTGATTTTCTGAGTTCAAGAAACTTTTGAGGTAATTTTGTTCTTCCAGCTTAGCACATAAAGAAATGACTGATAAGATTGGAAAAAAAAAAGGTGCAGCTCTCATCCCCTTTGCTAGGCAACAGGCTGCAGACATTGTGAGGCACAGGGAATGGGAGCAGCAGTGGACCACCAGCAGGACTTTCAGATAAGGCTGTGTTCTCTCAAGTGCTGTGGCCAGTACCTGTTGTCGCTCTGTATGAAGTCTTAGCAATTAAAAAGAACCAGCCGAAGGACTGTGCTGTGCTTTGTATGGAGAATGACTTAAATGAACCAGACTTTAAAAGCTGGAACAGCAGCTTCTGCAAATAAAGTAAAAGGTAATAAAAACAAGGCTCTGATCAAATTTTGTTTGCAAGTGCATCAGTATTCAAAGCAACACATAGAATAAATTCCCTTAGAAGTTAAAGTTCAAACAGAAGGTCCCTAGCTAAACATAAACTCACAGCTTTGCCATTACCTCCTGAAGTCTCATTTCTGTGAAGAATTGCAGAGGCAAGAAGGCTTTCAGAAGCATCAGTCTTAGCCATATGCTGGTACTGCATGCTGTATTTGGATCATTATTAAAATATTCATGGAATATTCAGCCAGTTTCTCCATTAATAATTCAGGTTCAGAATATTTTAATAACCCCAGTGCACTTTAAAGGTAGCAACATTTAGTAAGAGAATAAAGAAATCTGCTTTTCTCAAAAGTATAAACATTTAAATATGTGTTTCAGTCCTAAAATGGATCATGTTCAGTATTTGGATCTCTGATTTCAAGGATCTTTGTTCTATGAAGGTGCTGAATGTTACATTCATCACATCAATGAAAACATCTTCTCCACGTAGCAAAGACAGTCCATTGCATGTAACTTCTCCAAGTAATGTCAGCTGGATCAGTCCTTTTTATCGTGTGTAGTTCAGAGATTCATAGAAGTCTCACTTGCCAGTCACTACTAAATTATCCTGCTGCCAGTTGCAGTCTTTAACTGGAATCTGGAGGACACGTTCATGATGGCAAAAAAAGGCTTTATTTATTGACGTACTCAATATAATTGTCACATTTGCTATGTAAACTTCTTTTTCTAATAAAATTCCTCTTTTAATCCATTATACTTGCTAAGAAAAAAAAATGGGCTTCCTGGAAAGAAGGGAAGGTTGTTATTTTTAAAGAAACTTCTATTTTAGGGTTGACCTGTGTTATGAGGCTGCATTTTTATGGAGCAGTTACTAGTGATTGCTGAAATATTTTACAGAGAAGAGTTCCCATTCCCTGGTGAGCTCTCATGCACAGGCTTTCTGAAAAGAAATCAAGAAATACAGGCAAACTTTCTCTGAAGCCTCTGCAGATGCTGCGTGGGCTGCATTTTTTAGCTGACACTGTAGCAGCACTGCTGCATCCTTGCGCTGAAGTGCTCTGAAAGCTGCATCAAAGGAGGCAGAAAGCAAACTTGGCTCGTTTTTCAGAAGCTCAGACTGAGCCCAGAAGCACTGATCATGATTGTGAGTAGGGAGGTGGCCTCAAGTTGGTTTGAGATACACGTGATGCAAGACTGATTTTAAATTAAGTGTGTTACAGATTTGTTTTATCCTGGCTTCAAATCAATTTAGAGCTCCTCTGTCTCCAGCCTGTCAGGTTCTTGGGTGTAGAAGCAGCTCTTCACTCTGTCAATGGGCAGTGAGTAGTGAAACTGGGAAGAGAGCAGTTTTTAAGTAGGTGACAGACTGCTATTTAGCTGCACTTCCAGGTAGGGAAAAAGGAGAAAGTAATCCTTTGAACTCTTGTGTTACTGAGGAAGCTGACCGCACAGGGCAACACCAAGGTCTTTGCAGGGGTAGAGGGGACAGGAAACTGGTTTGGGCTGTAGTACCTTCAAGAGACAATTGGAATGCTTCAGGCTGTCAGGCCATACTCAAAAAAATCCTATGTTGCAGTTCAGGAGTAGGACAACTGCTTGAAAACTGCTTCACAAGGGAGAAGAATGAAATCTGTCATAGCTCCCTGGCAGTTTGTGGATAAAACTTGGTAATTTTCTGTATGAAGTGTATAATCTTTACACTGTTACGTGTTGTAATCAAGAGTGTTTCATTTTTTAAGTAAGGTAGCAATCAGGACTCACCTGTGTTTTGAAAAAAATGATTCAGCGCTGTCTCTGGTGCTGTGCCAAGCTGAGTAAAAGACTGCTGTCTGTGTATGGAAAGAACACATTTATTGTGCTGTGTGCCTTACCACAATTTCACAGTCCGATTTCTGGTTTAGTGTTATTGTCCTTCAGCTCTCTTTGATTTCGGGTGTCACTGCATATGTGGCACACCTTCAGTTGTGCATCCTCTGTGGGTGCAGTGAGAACAGCAGGGTGAGCATGGGTGCTGCCTGTGCCCTGTGTACCAGTCCAACCTCCTTACAGCCAGGAGCATTCTGTGTCAGTGTCAGACTGGAACCATGGAAAAAGAGGGGAGTGTCTCCTGCATCCCTGGCCTGTAGAGTTGTTGGGATAAGTTGCAGGTTTTTCCTCCCTGAGTGCAATATGAGGCGTGTCACAATAAAGAGAGCCCGGCCTTGCGCCTTGCTGAAGCTGTCGCAGTCTCCAGCACCCTGTTATAGCTGTGTACTACAGAAGCAGAACAGATTGTGGTAGGTGAAGAACTGGGTATGTGGGAAGAAGGCAAAATTACTTTAATTGTGTGTGTCAAAATAAGCTCTTAAAAAAAAAAAGTCTTGTTTAATTATGTGCTAGACCACTAAAAATCTCTGAAGTCTTTGCATACCACAAAGAACACAGGACCCTATTCTTTAGCAAATTTTCAGCAAACTGGTAAGATTTTACAAAAATCAAACAACCAACCTATGGCGTTCATCTGTTTAAAAATACTCTGTTGCAAGCCAAAACCAACTAAGTGGTGACATGATATCAACAGGGCAGTTGAACAGATTGTGAAATTCCTTTGTGCTTATGAGTTCATGCAGGGAACTGACTTAAACTGGGCTATAGAGATGCTGCACCACAAGAGGAGTTAGAGTGGGCTGTGATTTAGTTGTAAAGCATTTGATGTCTCTGTCTTGCTGCACCTGCTGCTTTAGAAGGAACTGGAGTGGTAACAAATCCTACAGCTAAAGAAGCATTTAAGGAAATTGTGTACAAAAGGAACACGTCTTGCAGTGCCCTGTTTGCCTGAATGGAGTTGCAGTGTTTTTCAAAATGAAAAAACTGAAACGTCAGTAATTAAGTAGTTCGCTGTCTCTCTGGGATGGGGATGTTTTTGTTGCTTCCAGTATCCCACCACATGAAACATGCTCACGTTATATGATGTTGGTCATCTTGGAGTGAAGAACATGAGGTGTTTCAAACAATTGTGTGTGTGTGTGTGTGTGTGTTACAGACACAAGTTGGCGATCAGAAGCAACATTTCAGTTTACAGTCGAACGCTTCAACAGGTTGAGTGAGTCAGTCCTCAGCCCTCCCTGCTTCGTGCGGAATTTGCCATGGAAGATCATGGTTATGCCACGACTCTACCCGGACAGACCACACCAAAAAAGCGTAGGATTCTTCCTTCAGTGCAATGCTGAATCTGATTCCACGTAAGACCCTTTTAATTATTGTACAAGTCCTCACTTGATACTGGTTAATCTATTGCAAGAAATACAAACATCTACAAAAAATACTTCACCTTGCTTTCTGCAAGAGGAGAGAATTCTTGCAAGGGTTTGAGTCCCCTTTACCCCCCACCTTTCTAAATCTCAAAGCGTAAGAATAATCCCCTCTTCAGGATGAGCTAAAATCAGCTTGTGTAACAAGAAGTTTGTGGTAGAATTTAGATACATGCTTGCTGAAGGAGAAGTCCTTGACTGACAGTTTTCTTGGCATGGAAAAAGTTATGGGTTTATTTCAAATGAAAGTGGAGCTTCTCTAACCATGCCAAGCTATAAATGCTGCCCTGTGAAGCGTGTGAACAGGTAACTGCTACCAGTGCAGGCAGAGCAGGGCATGAGTCCTGTCCTTAAGTGGAGTTCATTGCTCATCCAGCAAGATCTGAACACCTGTGTGTTCTTGGAGTCCTGCATGCAAATCAACATTGGCTACCTTTGACCGCTTTTGTGAATAATAGAGAAATTTAAAAAGATAACTACAAATTTCTGGGGCATTCCTGTAGCTTATCCAGGAAGAGTGCAGACCTCTTGTGTCCTTTCCAGTAGGGTAACTCCATTCTGGCACTGAATCTCACAAAGCTTGTTGTTTACTCTGAATAATAAGTTGCACTTCTTCATTGTTTTTATAATTTAGAGGTGAGTGCTCAGGGCAGAATGTAAAGAAAAAGTTGTAAGTGTATTAACAAGTCATGATTCACATCCCAGTATTTACAGAAAAAGGATAATGTGTTCAGAAGTACTAACCAAGGTGCTGCTGGTGGAGCTGAGCAAGCAGCAGTGCCACTGCATGTGACAGTGACAGGACCTTGTCTGAGCTTGTATCCAGACTGATTGCCTTGCACAAGTAGGGTGGTTTTGAACACCAGTGGTCATGAAGAAGTGCTGCTGAGACGATTAGTGTTGGGGAGTTTATCTTGTTGGGAGAGAGAGTAGAAGCTCCTCCTTTCCTTACCAAAGGCTGAGACCTCCTGTAGACACCAAGAGTACTTGGGGCTGGCCCATCCATGTGCAGTGAGGCAGACCAGAAATAACTCACCTGGGAGAGCCGTCAGTTTCTTAAACCAACCCACAAGTCACTGACACACTTTCTTGTCAACACTGTTGCCATAAGAAAATCTCCATTCCTCGTTCATAATGTGGCTTCAGAAAGCCCCAGAGGTTCATGCCCTCAATAACAATTAACATCTAATAAGGAAAAAAAAAATCCGGTGTGTGAAAGTAATGTACCAAAAATCCCTAACAAAAAAATTATGTAACAACTATAAAAAGCTTCGTTTTGAAAGAGTTTCAAGTGTTTCTTCTGTATTTATAGGTCATGGTCCTGTCATGCACAAGCAGTTCTCAAGATAATAAACTACAAGGATGATGAAAAATCATTCAGTCGTCGTATTAGTCACTTATTCTTTCATAAGGAGAATGACTGGGGCTTTTCTAACTTCATGGCCTGGAGTGTAAGTAATTGGACATGCATTAATCTGTTGCTAGATAGGAGCAGTTTTGTACTTGTACTCCTGCATACTGAGATGCTGATAGCAAAGGGGTCTTTTCCCCAAGCTGGTAATTTTTTCTATCATTGCTGTAGATTTCTTTTCAATTTCTTTCTGTATTAATTTGATTTTTGTAGAGTGCTTTTACTTATGTTGTAATTTAAATATTCCCTCATTATTATTTGCTGCCTGAGTGCTTGTGTTTTGTTTTCACTATGTGAAAGTCAATGACATTCTGGAGCAACATACATTTGCTTGTATTTCCATTTGTTCTTTGTGTATGTGTACAGATATTTAATGCCCTAATAATACTGCTGAGGTTTCTCTTGAATTGTGACAGCTTTGTAAGCATTTGCAAAGGTTTTGGAATATTGTCCAGAAGAAGCAGAACATTTGATTACCAACTCTTATTACCAACTTGTATCATTGAAAACTGAAAAATTACTGCAAAGTCTTAAAAGGCAGGAACAAGTTTCCTGCATCGAGATACTAAAAAAGAATTTAAATGTAGTAAGCTGACAAACAACTGCTTTGGTGTTCTTCAGGTTTTTTTCTTCAGGTTATTATTACTGATAGCTCAGGCTTGGAAATTCGAAAGCAATGTCTGAGTGCTTTGCTGCAGTCATGTTGCATGTTCCACTTTTCATGTTCCTGTGTCATTCCTGTTTTACAGGAAGTTACTGATCCTGAAAAAGGCTTTATAGAAGAGGACAAAGTTACTTTTGAAGTCTATGTTCAAGCAGATGCTCCACACGGAGTAGCGTAAGTATCTTAGATTAAAAACAAATCAATATTCAAAATTCTTAATTCTAGTATTTTTGTGTTGCTTGAGATCATTCAAGTATTTTGTGTTATTGCCATTTGTAGCTCCCATCAGACATTCTCACTTTGTCACTACTAATTGATGAATTCCCACATGGCAATATTTTCATAGTTGCATAGAGATTTTGTAGAGCTTAAATTTCTGTTTGCACGAGTCAGCAAAATGTTGTGGAACCTCAGCTTCTGTGTGAGTTGGTTTGTGATTTAACACCTCTGCAATTCTGGCCCGAGCATTTGTGGTGTGGGAGCTGATGGGGTCTCAGGTGCAGCCAGGTGGCTCTGCTGTCTAACTTGCCTTGGTTTACAGTTGTTGTAAAACTGCTTCATCTCAGTTGTTCCCCTTCATGGCACTTGTAAACAATGGGGTTATACAGAGGTGCAGGCTTGCCCTTAAAAGTACAGCTCTGAGTTCCAGGACTCTCTCACAGGACATAATTTTTCCGCCCTATAGAACTTATTTTTAAAAGAAGTAAAATCACTAAGCATTTAATTGCGAAGACTGCTGTTACTGGCAGGCAGTAGTGAAGTGTAGTTTATTTGAACCTTCAGTAGCAATGAAGATGATATCTACCAGCAGCACTACCTTAGAACAAGTACCCTTTATTATTGGGAATACAGAACTTTCTTGTTTTTAACTATTTTCTAGGTGGGATTCAAAGAAGCACACAGGATATGTCGGCTTAAAGAACCAGGGAGCAACTTGTTACATGAACAGTTTGTTACAGACTTTATTTTTCACAAATCAGCTACGAAAGGTAAGTAATACATGAAAGAACATGAGATTATAACACTGGCTGTTTTAATTAACATTTATAAATGCTTCAAAACAGAGCTGTGATCCTTTTGCCTCCTTTATCCTTTCAGAGGAGTTGTGACTTACATGGTGATGCACGTCTCACTGCAGGCAGAGTACAGGAAGCTCCCTTTTGTAGTTTGTGGAACACAAGCTTTGTCTTTTGTGGAAGCAGGCAGAGCACCTGCAGAAGACCTGAGCTTAGGAGGTGTTTCTTTGACTGTATTATATGCTAATATTGCTAGGCATTGCTGGGGGCAGGAGAAGGAGTTTAATCTTGCAGATAAAAGATGGAAGTAATTTCCTTTTTTTGAAATAGTTAAAATAGAGAATTATGGCTTCTCAGCCCATAAACAATGCACAAAGATACACATTTGCTCCATCTTGAAATTCATATTATGCAGCAGAATTTTTTGTTATTATGGTTGCCATCCTTGTAGTGATGGAAAGCATTGCATTTTCAGTAGTTTAAACAATGTAATTTTATATTTACTCTAGTAATATTTTTTTGTTTACTGTAGATGTTATTTCTTTGCTGGAAGGAACTTCTTTAAATACCTTTTAACAAATGTCTCATCCAAAGGATAAAATACTCTAGATAATGTCTCATTCTAAAATGGTACAGTGCCCTTACTGGGGTTAAAAACAGAAGTGATGACTTGATATTGGAGGTGGCTATCTAGAAGAGGGGATGTACTTGGAGAAAAAAATAACTTGGCACTATTCAGTGTATTGGAGTGTCCTATTGATCCTAATTCATCCTTGTGTGCATTTCTGCACTTACTGTCTGTCTCTTATTGAAAATGAGCTGTTCTGACTTGGCCTTTTTCTTGTGTAGACTAGTTGTTGCTGTTCAGTTAAGCTTTCTTTACCCTTTTCAGTGTACCTGCTTTCCACTGCCTTTAATTTCCCACCATCTTATTATTTATATCCCTCTGGCCTGTAAGTGTCCCAGTTGGCATTTCTTTTCTCTCTTTGCAATGTGCTGTTTACTCTGAAGCACTGCAAAAAAAAAAAAATAGCACATCAAACTGCAATGGAATGTAACTGAGATCTTACCAATGCCACGGACAAGAGATGGATACTTGATTTGTTTTATGTGATGCACCTGTTCCTTCTTTGCAGGAGGTATAATTTACTCATTCAGTTTATCACTCATTATAAAGCCTGTTCTTTCTGCTCAGCACTCAATGTTTGTGCATTTTACTTTTTTGGACAACTTCGCTTTGCTCTTGAGAGAAAAAAGTGTTT
The DNA here is from genome assembly GCA_013397055.1 of Pachycephala philippinensis. Lineage (NCBI taxonomy): Eukaryota > Metazoa > Chordata > Aves > Passeriformes > Pachycephala > Pachycephala philippinensis. Next base: position 40,027 of record VWZT01015157.1, read on the forward strand.
TTGTAATAGCTCCATCTAATGCAATTGAGTAGTTTGTTCAAGAGTCTTGTAGTCACTAAGTCAATATGTACCATGAAGTAGTGAAGAAGAAATTCTTTTTGTAATACAGATTGGTTTCAGCTGGAGTAATCTTACCAGGCATGCCCCTGCACTTCTTCCCCAGCCCCAAAATAAATAGCAGCTTTTAGGGTCTCAATATCTGGCTGGTGACCACATAAGGAAAGTTAATGTACTAAAGTTGGTAGCTGCAGCTTCCTTTATGGAAGTGCTCCTGGACATCAGCTGGAATGCCCAATTCCTTGCTCATTTCTCAGGCTTTCAGAGCCCCTCCAAAGAGAACAGATGACAGTGGCAGTTTTAGACAGCTTTAGCACTCATTTGGCATTGGTACAGATCAGGAAGAATCAGTAGTTGCCTTGTCTGAAGAAAGTATCATTTACATTTTTGTTTTCACTTTGACCAAACTTGTTCCTCTTAAACCAAAGTAAAATAATGCATGCAGTATCCTTGGTTTGCTTCTCACTGTTTCCATAATTTCTGTGAATCCTCCTTGCTTGGAAGAAATAATGATTTCTGTTGCTGTTACTTCGAGCTTTGTTCACAGAGAAGCTGCTGTCAGGAGCAGAGCTGAGGAAGCAATGAACAATAGCAAAGGCAGGCACGTACCTATGGAAAGTCAGGCCCTGGGGAAGCGTGGGTGAGGATTGATGGAGAGGTCCTTTCTTCTCTGCTCTGCTTCCAGATAACAGATGGGAGGTTCTTGGGGGTTTGAAATGAGACCTCCCTTTTAAGCAACAAGGTGGCTTTAGTGGTAGGGAATAAAGAAAGGAACTTTCAGGTTAGAGCATGTTTTTATTTGTTGTTTGTGACTGATAATATGTGCTGAACTGCAGTTCACGTGGGCAAGGGGCAGTGGTGACTTGCAGAGGGATCCAGCTTTGATCCTGGGCTGTGTTACCTGAGTTGTCCCAGAACTGCCTTTAGTGCCTCCAGCCTGTCCTTGCTTGTGGCTGCATTCAGTCCATTTTGGAACTTTTTGCTGGTTCCCTTGAAAAAGTCCCTACAACTCGGGAGAACATTGTAGAATGTTGATAGAACTACATTAAAATACTAAATACTGGTCCATTTCTCCCTCATCTGGCTCTCCTAAAGTTATCCAGTATATTTTACCTAACCTTGGAATTTCATGCACAGTATTTTCTTCCCTTCTTCAAGTAATTCCTGGCTTTAAGCAATGTGTTTGAAGTTACCTGTTGCATTCTTTTATTGTATAAATATCTAAATTTTTTCTCATATCTGTTGATATGCCTATTCATGTCCCTATCCCTCTTTTGTGTTCATTTGCTGAGGGAACTTCTCAGGTGTTAAATAAGAGACCCTGCTTTTTTAAGTGGATCAAAATGCCTCACTCCTTTATCTTGAGGTCAAGCTGTCAGAATTTGGGAGGGTAAGGCGTAAATATAAAGGTTTGAAGAGGATAATGTTTAAAAAGTGGTAGTGTGGAGAAAAACTTAGAGAAATGAGCTCCAATAGTTCCTATATACACAAACAGAATGAAGAGCCAAGAAAGGCTGTGTTAAATGTCTGCTTTGTCATAACACATGTAGAATTTCCAAAGAAATAAAACTGGTGTTTTTATTCAATGACAGCTGGAATGTAGTAATTATAAGTAAATTGTAAATTATTATTTGAATATTACTAGAGAGATATAGGAAGGGAATTAATTGTCCAGATGGTATATGAGAAAAACATTTAAAAAAAATAGGAACTAAAGGCAAAGGATTTGTTTTTTGATTAGTTATCAGGGTATTCTGAACTCCAGTTTATGCATTTTTGATGGAAGAGTCAATCACTAGGTTGATTTTTAGCCTGCTGCAAGTTTAGCATTTTAGTATTTATTTTTCGAATGTATCAGCAGTGACTATATTTGCATTTTTTCATTACTTGATTTTCACACCTTGTTTCTATTTGTTTAAACATAGCAAGTGTCTATATATATTTTTTTTAAAAAAGAATTTATAAGATGTTCAAAAAGTTAATAGGGGCTGATGATACAGATTTGGAAGATTTGAGACTTAGTTGTTCAACTATTTCTGTTTCTACCTTTAGCCAGTGACACCCACTCTTAAAAAGGTTCATAAACCAGGTGCAGAAAGAGGTTTAAAGTTGACTCTTCAACATGCTGACTTGTTTTGATGTTCATATTTTAAAGCAAGAAATAACTTTTGCTTGTGAAATTTGAATTGGAGTTTGCCCAGATCGAGCTGGTTAACTGGGATTCTGCATTTGGATGATAAAAATAAAGCAATTGGGAATTATTTGCTTCATTCGCTTATTTGAATTGTTCTGAAATTGAATGTCCTGATCAGGAAGGAAATTTTCATAATCAGGGTGGTCCAGCTCTACGTTAGGATGTATGGAGAGGTGGTGGGATCTCCATTCCTGGAGATGCTCAGAACTTAACTGGATCTGATCCTGAGCAACTGGACCCCACTCGGAACTTGGCACCTCTGTGGGCAGGAACAGAGATCAGAACCTGCAGAGTTCTGTTCCAGACTGCATCACTATAAACTCTTGAAGCAGTGCTTAACACATTAAAAAAGTTGAAGGATTATTGAGTTTCAACAGTTAAAACCTGTTGCCAGTGATAAAATTGAAGATGCTGTTTTCTTTGATTTATGAAATTCATAAAAACAGTTTAAGCAAATCTCAAAGTAGAGCAAAAGAACACTTTTTTTTTTGGTTGCCATTAGGGTGAGGTTGGGCTATTGTTCTTAAAGTTACCCTAACAAAGACTTCTGTTGACTGTCCTTCAGAATACAGTTGATGATAAATTACGGCTAATTTTTATTAATGTTTCCTTTCTATATGTATAAGTACTACTAACAGTGTGGCTTGCCACTGAGTAGAAATAAAAGTTGTAAGTTACTGGTGTTCATGATTCTGTTTTAGGTCATCTCTTTTAACTGGTAACTTCTGAAAAGTAAATTAAAAATCTTAAAGATACAGTCATGTGAATTATCATATTACTTTACAATTTCATAATTAATCATTGTTTTTCTATCAGAATATCAGGGATTTGCTTTCTTTATGAAATTGTTTCTCTTATTTCATCTTACTGCTGTAGATATTCTGATGAGTTTCTTTATTCTTTGAGGTATTTCTGTTGCTATACTTTTGGAAAATGTAGTGGATCCTCAGAACTGGAATAGAAAACTGGCCTGTCAACTCTTTAGGGACTTCTTTTGCTGTTTTTCTTTCTTCTTTTCTTTTTTGCCACACCCTTGTGTTCTCTTTCTATTAGCATTGTCTTTATCTGGTGCCTGTCCCATCTGGTTCCCACCGCTCTGTGCTGAGCTGTCCTGTAGCAGTGACTGTTTGCCCAGGCATTCCCAGCTGCCTGCTGGCAGTGCTGCCCTTGCTCTGTCTGTAGGGAACTGCAGTCCAGGCTAAGTCAGATGTGCTGCACAGCTCTGGAGTTCAGGCTAAGGCACAAACTGAGGGACAGTTCAGCACTTCACTCACAGAAATGGATCATTCCCTGTTGTTTCACAGGCAAAAATTCAGGTGGCAGTTTTTCTGTTTTTAACAGGTTATTTTCTCATATGCTACTTAATATTGGAGTCTTTTTTGGTTTCATTTGTTGCCTAATCTCCTTACAGGGTTGCTGTTTCTTTTTATTATTTACACTTCTTAAATGAACATCTCCCTGTAAATACCTTTTGTTTGCTCTTCCTTGTCCCTAGATGTATTGATGTACACTTTTTAAAAAGTAAATCTCATTTCAGTGACTATTGAACTCTCTTAATCCCTGTTTGGTCTATTTGTGTAATTTCTTTGTTCTCAATCCTTCCCAGATCAGTATAATCAGTGAATTGAATTGTTAAGCTGTTTATTTGCTGGGCAGCGATGACGTTAAGTAGGAGTGAATGTATCGGGGACTCTCAGAGCTTCCCGACACCTTTCTCCATGTGGACCATTCCTGTTTTCGTTCACTTGTTGCCCTTTATGGTTTCATGTGGTTGCTTTTTCACAACACCAGTTATTTTCAAAAGTCTGTAGTATTGACTGGCATATCTGGTCCTACTGTGATGATTGCACAGGCATACCAGGCATGAGAGTTATTTGAAAGTGTTAAATGCTTTAGTGCATTTACTGTTCTAGGCTGGAATAAGGGAACTATTTAGATAAAATAACCATGAATGGAATCTGTTGTTCACATCTTTCTAACCACTGTGCTCTAAGAAGAGTTGTTCCAGACAATTAACGTTTTTACACTACAGTACAAGATTTTTTTCAGACTTTTTTGAAGTGTTGATTAAATTGAGTTCTATGAAGGAAGTCACTGAAGAGGAAAGAATTCATTAAACAGGATGAGCAATAAACTTTTCTGATACTAATTGAACTAAATGCTTTTTCAGGCTGTGTACATGATGCCCACAGAAGGAGATGATTCATCCAAAAGTGTTCCTTTAGCATTGCAAAGAGTGTTTTATGAGCTGCAACATAGTGACAAACCAGTTGGAACTAAAAAGTTAACAAAATCATTTGGGTAAGTTTCACAAACTTGGACTATTTATTGGGCTTTTGCAGGCTTCATAAAGCTTTTCTTTAAAAAGGTTCTATTTTAATAAGATTATTTTTAGAGAGGTGCAGAGAAGTGTTAATATAATATGGTGCTAATTGTTAACTTTCTGTAAGTCTACTTGGATAGATTTTTATTTGTAGCCAGTACTAAAGACAGCTGATCCAAAAGTTAGATTTTATGGGAAGGGGAATAGTACAGAAACAGAGCTGTTAACAGCAGGATTATAATTTATCTGTTACCTGAACGTTGTGTGATGCATTTTACTTAAGTAAAATTCAGAACAAAATGGTTGTTGAAACATTGCAGTTCATGTATTGGTAATGTCTTTAAAAACTGGAATCTGTTTTAGATTTAGTGCAATAGCAGTAATTTGCATGTCCATGTTGTACATTGTTGGCTGCTGTCACATTTCCTTACAACATACCAGAGACGCAAGTTAGGACAGAAAGATTAACATTAGCATAACCTTTACAAGTCTTCTCTTAAGTGTGGAGTAGGACTTCATTAAAATCTGTTCTAAAATACTGTATTTTGTATTACTTTGTCTCACTGTATTTGTAGGCTGCTCTTGTAGGAATATTGACAAGCACTGTTTTAGTTCCAAACACATTAGGGAGTTTGTATCATCTTTTTCACACAGCTGTCCTTGTGTTCATCCTGCATCTGCTGCTACTGCTTGTAGTGGTGCTCTGTCCTAGAAACACTCTTTGTAACCTTGTGTCTTTGCAACCTTGACTTTTCCCCTTTTCGGGAATCTTAAAGGGAAATCAAGTAACCTTGGTGTTGTCTGTTTATCTGACCATACCCTCTTCCTACTAGCACACTGTATATTTAGTTTATCAGTGCTCCTACTGTCCTGTCACATTGGAAGGACTTGGTGATAGAGTAAATATTTCATCTTCAGTTAAGATCCCAACTGTGTCATATTCAGTAGCATGAAGAGACCTTTCCCAAGGGTGTTGCAGATGCTTAATTTTATATCCAACAGCAGGGTTTTAAAAATGTGTTCATGCCTGCTTTTGTTCTTGGGAAGGAATTTTAGAATGTGTTTGAAGATTTAGGTTTCCCCCTTCCCTCATCATTGAATCAGAGAGGGGTTTTTGGCCTTGTGAGCTCTACCTAGATGCTGGTTAGGGTATTACCTTTTACTGAGTTGTGAATTTCTAAGTTTGACCTCTTTAAGTAGAAAATGATGCCATGTCTGAAGGAGCCCTTCTTTATCCTAATTTTAGTGTGTGACCTTTTTCTTTGATTTGTCCTATGAGCTGGCTACTGTTTAAAGCCTAGAGAGTTCAGGGCGTTATTTTCTATTCTTAATTATCTGACAGGTCACTTGATTGAGCTTGTTTAAGTGTGGACCCCACACAGTTGTTGGCACACTTTGGAGATTAGTTTGCTGCCGTGTGACAGTGGGGGTGAGTCACGGAGAAGAGAGTGGGAGGGAGGATAAAGTCAGCTCTGCTCCTGATCACCCTGGTGCTGGTTCCAGGGCCAGGGTGGAACATCCGACTGAAGCTGGAGCCTGCAGTCAACAGAATTTATTTCCTACAGTTGGGAGAGGTGACTGCTGCAAAAAAAATTGTCAGAGACTTAGAACTTAAAAATTTTCTTGAGTTGAAGTTACAGTTCTCACAGGAGTATTTATGCTGGAACTAGAAACACATTACTCTTCTTGTTTTATTGAAGGCAGGGGTGCTGAACGCCCTGGTTGCAATGTGCCATGATGGCCAGGAGGCATTTAGAGCCTGCTGCCCTCACCCCTGCTTTCACACAGTGTGTTTGCACATGGACAGTTCAGAAAGCTGAATGCCTCCTTGGAGTTACTGCAGGCCCAGGATTAACTGTTTAGATGAGCACAAAGGAGCCAGTGTTTCCTATAAATCCATTTGCTTCCTTTCCTGTGCCGAAATAATCCCTGAACCCTACTTGACTGCACCTGAAGGGCCCTCAGAAGAGAGGCAGCTGGAAACCTGCTGTGGAAACTGATGGCTTTGAATTGCTCCCAAGCCTTTTCTTAAGAGTTTTTTTGGCATGAACTGAGACTGGGTTGTAGACTGGAAGAGAACAGCCTGGCTGTGGCCTCCTCAGCTGGCTCTGGGTGCATTCCCAGTCCCTGTCTCCAGTCCCACACAGGAGAAGGAGGGTGGGCACAGAACAGCTGCCAAAATGTCTCACGAGTTCACTGCCCTTCTTCCTACACAACTAAAGAACCTGTGCATCAGCCAGTCCTGAATCTCAGTCTTTACATCTTGCTGTGTGTTACACTTTTGATCTGCAAAGAAATCAGAAAAATGTCTTTTGAGGTGGTTTTTTTTCATAATTAGTAAATTTTTATTTATTTGCCTTACAAAGGTGGGAAACTTTAGACAGCTTCATGCAACATGATGTCCAGGAATTATGTCGAGTGGTATGTTTATCATATTTCTTGCTGATCTGTGATGTATATATTTGTCTCTTGATAGTGTGTATATATATATATAATATAGTTTGGGAACAATCAGAGTAATAGTGGCCCTGATTAATTTAAATTAGGTCTCAAAGACAGAGTTTTTGCCTTGGCTCCTATTTAAAAATGGGATTTCTTGTGTTTTTTTGTGGTTGAGGAATTTGTAAAGAGTAGGGAAGCTTCAAAGTAGCTGGAACATGTGCTGGTGGTACTTTTATAGGCATGGAGAGAAATGCAGTTTTGAAGATGAAATGCATTGTTACATCTGTGGGGGTTTCCAGACTCAAAGGAATGGAATAGCCCTCGGTTTAGGGGGAAGAGGAGGATTTAAAGGACTAGAAAGGAGATGCCAGTACAAATAGACTAACATTTCATTTTTATCCAAGTGACTTAGTATCTAATCAGTCAAATAATCGTGTTTGTGATGAATAAATTAAAAAACTGCAAGTTTATCTTGTGTAAAAACTGATTTTTCTTTCAGCTGCTTGATAATGTGGAAAATAAAATGAAAGGCACGTGTGTAGAAGGCACTATCCCTAAATTGTTCAGAGGGAAGATGGTGGTATGTATTTAATACCTTTCTCAAAAATAATTTAAATTAACTCTTGTTACTTGTATAAATTGAGCTTCGCTGTTGTTTTGTTTTTGTTTCCAGTCTTACATCCAGTGCAAGCACGTAGACTATCGATCTGAACGAATAGAAGATTATTATGACATCCAGCTAAGTATAAAGGGAAAGAAAAATAGTAAGTGATACATTGTGATATGTACCAATCTAATACTTCAACATGTTGGACAGCTTTAGTGGCTGTTGATTTCAGATGGGTTTGTTGGTGCACAGTGATTGGAAATACCTGCTTCAGGACACTGTATTGAAAACATTTTCAATGGAGAGAATGTTTTTACCTGCCTTACATTTGTTTTTTTTCCTTATTCCATTTCCTTTCCCTGCTCCTTCCTCCCTAATTCTCTCACTAGTATCTTTTCATAAAACTCTTAAGAACTTTAGGAGTTTTCTGGTGTCATAAAACTGTGCCATGGTGATTACAGTGGTGGTGTTACAGGAGTTATAATTTATATATAAAGATGAACTCGGATGAAATAGATTCTTATTTAGACCTGGCCATAGCAATAGGCAAAAAAAAAAAGAATTAACTACTCAGAACAGCATAACAGTGGTCCCTTACCATCTCTTCACTGAGCACTTGGTGTACAAGGCATGGCAGAGGATGTGTAAGAGTCCAGCAGAGGCATCTGTCTTGGTGCTTAACAGTTGCAAAGTGAAGAGTTGTGGCAGGCAGCTGTACCTGTGATTTTAAAATCTACTGATACTCTTAGATATGCCCCTGCCATAGGGTGCTTTTCTTGACATTCTTAAGTAATGTAAAACTGTACTTAAAGTAAGGACAGAAATATTTAAACACAAACTGCCATGTCCTAATATGTCATTTGATTAATACATTGCAGGCTAGAGTAAACTTACATTTTTTCCTCCTTGTGTACAATTCCCCAATCTTTTTCATTTAGTTTTTGAGTCCTTCATTGACTACGTTGCAGTGGAGCAGTTGGATGGTGATAACAAGTATGATGCAGGAGAACATGGCTTGCAGGTATTATTATTTTTTTTTACCTGGTTTTAAATCTTATTTCTTTATCTTTGATAAAACAACTATGTTGCAAAACCCATTCTAGATTTTATCAACTGAGTTTCTTCTTAGACAAGTTTTTTATGTAGCTCCTCTTATTTCCTGTTAGGTTTCTTAAAATGGAGCTCAGATTTTATAGCAATTTAATTCTTAGAGAGTTTTATAGGTCCAAGTCTTCCAGTTGCTAGAATGGTTCACTTTTCCACCAGTCTCAAGACCGAGAAGTTCTTCCTCTATGAGTAGTCTGTTCTTCCATGTGTCAAGTAAAAAAGCAGCATAGCTCTAAAAGTAACTTTGGAGAGCTCATGTTTGTATCCTCAGCAAGAACACCAAATGAACCCATGGAAATTAAACATTTGTGTGTGTGCACGTGTTTCTGAGTTCTTCAGCTGCACTTTGCTGCACCCACTGGAGTAAGCTGAAGTCCTTTATAAATAATGTTTTACTAAAGTTCATTTCTGCAGCTTTGACATACCAGGTTTTGTCAGTAATGTTCTGTATATTCTTTAGCTGTTCTTAGGAAGGTGCAGCACAGTAGCCAAATACTTGTTGGCAGGTTGCAATGAACAGGAAATTCTTAATAGATCAAAAATTAGTTTTTGCCTCCATATTCTCTCAATTTTATTTATGCAGGTAACTTGCTGTTAATGCAGTGAGGTGTCCACATATGCGTGTATGAATGGCCTAAATTTAATATAACTGAGTTCTCGTGTTACTGGGTAGCTCAGGGGAGATTGGTGCAGCGTTAGGATACTTAACTTGCAGCCAAGTTTTGGACCATTTTGGTGCACATTGTGTCATCAAGTCTATAAAAGTCCATATGAAGAGTGTCTGTGGCAAACAAGTATTTTGAGTTGCTAAAAATTGTTCAATTTCTATTTCCTTTAAAATGTCTAGGAGGCAGAGAAAGGTGTGAAGTTCCTAACATTGCCACCAGTATTACACCTACAGCTCATGAGGTTTATGTATGATCCTCAGACTGACCAAAACATCAAGATAAATGATAGGTAAGTGGGTTGGTTGGTTTAGTGTGTGGGTTGGGGGTTTTTTTGCAGAATTTAGACCTGTGAATGTATTTTACCAAAAAATAGCTTCCTAAGATCCCGTTTTTGACTAAACTCTGAGAGGCAGGCATGTGCAGTCACACACAGTGGGGGTCCCCTGAAGGTGCACTGGTTGAGGTTCAGAATGACAAATTGAATGCTTGGTAATTTGTAGTGATTGTTTTGACCATGAACAGGTGACTGCAGCTTTTAATTGCTTGTGTAGCATTCTTTGTGTAGTGTTTGGCTGGGCTGCCACCAGAGTAAGCAGGATGAGTAAGGAGTTACCTGCTTGCCCTCCATCTGTTTCCATGGATGGAGGGAGAGCCATTTGCCCACTCACTGTAAGCAGAGGCTGATAATTTCTCGAGGAGATACAGGGTTGGTTGTAAACTAAATGTGTATTGCAATTATCTCATTCTCACTGAGGTGAGACATTTCAGAGTAATGTTCCAGTCCAGTGGTACTTGTGCTAGGAAAGCTGCATTGGTCTGCTAGAAAATAACAGATTGTAAAGCTTTTGCGTTGACACAGTGAATCCAAACCAGCCCTAATTCAGTTAAAGTGCTCTTGTCCTTGTTACTGAGGGCATACTTCCCTGAGCTGCTTGAAAAGTTTGTTTTTACTCCATATTGAAATAGTATAAATTCTGCCACTGCGCGCAGTATGTCCTGGATAGAAATGGCATTGTAACAGTAACATGTTCAATTTTTGTACTTTGCTTTAGGAGTACACATAATGTTCCATAATAGTGCATAATAAAGTGTGTCTGTCTCAAGTAGAAATTCAATTGTCTTCATTCTTTTCAAAACTAGGTTTGAATTTCCTGAGCAGTTGCCACTAGATGAATTTTTGCAAAAAACAGATCCTAAAGATCCTGCAAATTACATTCTCCATGCAGTTCTAGTACACAGTGGAGATAACCATGGTGGACATTACGTTGTTTATTTAAATCCAAAGGGCGATGGCAAAGTGAGTATTGAAAAGCACCTAAAAGGATTTGTGTGTTGTAAATGCATATATGCAGTTTTCATAATGGGCAAATCTTTAGAAGTTTTGTCCCCTAAAAAAAGAGTCTGCAGAAACACTTGACTTTTAGCAAAAATCTTTCTAACTGAGGAAATCCCTTCACTTGTGTGTGTATGTGTTGAAGTTCTACTGCAATCAGATTTTATCCAGCATTTTTTTGAGGCTGACTTTACTGAAGCAAACACGAGCATTTCCAGTGTTTCTGTGACTCAGAAGTTCAGCATGTTTGTGTGTGCCCCACTGTTCCAGGTTCAGGTGACTTGATTGGATTGGACATTTATAGGTCAGGTGCCTCTTCCCTTGAGTTGACTGGTTTTGTGTGTACATGACTGTTCACAGTAAGAGTAGAAGTCAGATTTTACTGTGAATTTGTTGCTATTTGTAATTTATTCTTAATTATTGTTTTAATTTAAAATTCACTGTATATTGCTCTAAATGTATAAATAATTACTAGATGTCTTGTGCATCACTGCTTTTTATTTCATTTTACAACAGAAAAGGTCAATTTTCTGTTTCCTGCAGAAGTACTTGATATTTCAATAACAGTCTTAAGAAAGGCTTCCTGGAATAATTATTGTGCTTTTGGTACTCAGTGTAAAATGTTCAGTAAAGGTTTGGTATTTATGGACTTCCTTATGCTGAGCACAAGTAGCAGGTAGCACAAATTTTACTGAACTAGATTTCCTTTGAAAAGTCATGCCGCTTGAAGAGTAATTTTAGTTACTTCAAAGAGCTGAAAGACATGCCAGAAATAGGATTAATTTACCATTGAAGAACATGTTTTTACATGTAAAATCATCCTTCTATAAAATTTTCTCCCTAGTGGTGTAAATTCGATGACGATGTTGTGTCGAGATGCACGAAGGAGGAGGCGATCGAGCACAACTACGGCGGGCACGACGACGACTTGTCCGTGCGGCACTGCACCAACGCCTACATGCTGGTGTACATCAGGGAGTCCAAGCTCAGTACGTGTCCTCTCCGTGCTCCCAGGGGGCTTACAGGCAGGGAGTCAGGGCTGTTTTACCTCTGAATTATTGTCAGTCTTCTTACACAACAGGACTGCATTATTTACAGTCAGAATGTAGAGATCCTATGGGATCGACCGGCCGTTCTCTCACTTTTGGAAAGTATGTGCTGCTCTGTGTCATCTTTTAGCTCAGTAAGGCACCTGCCAAGTGCTTCAACCTTGGTTGGTTTATAGGATGGAAAACTTGGTGAATTGACTTTGGTAATGGAATTGAATCAAATTGATTGTAAACACGTAAACATTGTTTCAAATTGTAAACGTTTTTTCCAAAAAATGGAGTGGTGGTAAATATTTTTTAAATTCTGAACTGAGTATTTCATTCAAAAGTCTGTGATAGGTATTTCATGGAAGTAGTGCATTTTGGATTGTCATAGAAAGTGCTGCTGTTGCCAAAGCATGATGATACCAAACCATGTTTTTAAGCGAAAGATGAAGAAAGCTGGTTTTGACTTCAAATCAGAATAAAGTCAAGTGTGTATGAAAAAGAACCTGTTTGATGTAAATCTTGAAATGACATCATAAAATCTGCTTTGTAGGTGAAGTTTTGCAGCCTGTCACCGACCATGATATTCCTCAACAACTTGTAGAAAGGCTACAAGAAGAGAAAAGGATAGAAGCTCAGAAGAGGAAGGAGAGGCAGGAAGCTCACCTCTATATGCAAGTGCAGGTCAGCTTTTGAAGCAGATTAAGTTACAACTACTTTACCATGAAAATTCAGAATGTTGAGCCACCCTGGAGGCAAACCTTGATTTTCTTTCCTTTTTTTTTTTTAAATATTTTTGTTCTGGAGTAGTGTTTGACGAGAAATAATGATTTTAGTGCTTTTAAGTATATTTACATATGCAATGAATCGTAATAAAGCACACAGTACTGTATGTTATAAACATTTCTGTTTTCTTTAGAATTTATTGAGCTTGTGAGTAAAAATAGTAAGTTCAGGTGAAAGGGAAGAGGACCGGGTTATTTCACATGGCTGCCCTGCCACTGCACTTTTATCTCCTTCAGGAATTATTTTCTAAAATTAGAATGTATCTAGCCATAGGCTGCAGGTCTGGACTACTGCCAAACTGAGCTCATCAAGTAGAAGCAGAAGGAGAGAGTGCTTATATTTGCAATTATCTTTTTGGAAAAGCCAGATGGACTAGATTGTTATGAATTGCCTTAAGGAACCCTGTTTATGGCTCTTTCCAGAGCCCATCTGGCACAGGAAAATAGAACCCATTTTCCATGTGCCTCCATGTTTCCTTGCCTGTTCTTTCTGGTGTTGATAAGCAGAGCTACTGGTGAAGTTCAGCTTGTTCTGCACTGCATTTGCAGTGAGCAGTTTGCAGTGGGACACTGGCAGCACTGCCCTGTTTGTGCTTCTGGTAACAAAGGGTGCAGGGGAGCTGTGGGAAATGCAGGGGAAGGGTCAGGTGGCCTCCTTGCATTACACCAGGCACAGAATTATGTAGCCTTTTTATTTTCTCCAAGTGCCAAGATTGTTAGAGCACGTTCCAAGACTTGGGATCTAAGCACAACTGGTTTTTAATTGCTCAGGATTTGTAAGAATTAATGTATTTTAATTACTTGCACTGATGAGATTATCAATCACGATTTTTTAATTTCATTATAATCTGTATTCTTGAAAATTTGCTCCCTGAGAACATGAATAGTGTTAGCACTGTGCCAGAGGGCCGGTGAGGTTGCATAGTAAAGCATCCTGAGAAGGTATTGTGTGGTGCAGCTGGGCTAATCTGAGTCATAACCTTTAAATGTCATTTTTCAGATAGTGGCAGAGGATCAGTTCTGTGGTCACCAAGGCAATGACATGTACGATGAAGAAAAAGTGAAATACACTGTTTTCAAAGTATTAAAAAACTCCACACTTACAGAATTTGTTCAAAACCTCTCTCAAACAATGGTGAGTTTTCTGTAGCTGAATACCTGCATGTATTTATTTTGTTACCTTATGGTTGTTTCGTAGCCCTTATCTTCTCCACATACTGACACCAATCATAATTTAGACCTTTTAACACAAAAGATCTGTTTGAGTTTAATAAAAGCATCTTAGCTTAGTTTTCCCTTGCTTTGATTTAGTTTCCTGTCACAATTTTTATTTATTTTAGGGATTTCCCCAGGATCAAATCAGATTATGGCCAATGCAAGCTAGAAGTAATGGAACAAAAAGACCTGCAATGTTAGATAATGAAGCAGATGGCAATAAAACGGTAAGAAGTCACTGAGAGATGATATTACTGCTGTACATCTCCCATGATTTTTAGTTCTCTTTAAGAATATCTAACTTTGAGACATAAGATTTTTCAGGCTTTTAATTTAAAATTAATTTCACTGTGTCTGGTGAAGTTTGATACTTGGGAAGACTTGAGGTTTAGTGGATTAATTTGGATAGGAAGCAGGAGTGTGGTTGGTACATGATTTTTCTTCCATGGAAAAAAGGTGTGAGAGTGATTTTTTATGTTAGATTAAAACAGAAATGTTCCTTTGACAAAAGGGGCAAGCCCTCTGGATTTAATGAATTCTCTTGCTTAAAATGTAAAACATGTCTAAATACCACAGAAAACAGAGATTGGTTTCAGTGTTGTTTTATTCTGAAACAAAGTGATGTCCTTGCCAGTATAAAGGTAGCTGTAGGTAAACTTTTAAATGATAAAAAAGTGGGTTCATTTTAAGTAAAGCCTACTGTTAATGCTTCATCAAAGTTTTTGGTAGTTTTATACCTATATTTGTATGTCTTAATAAACTTCATAAACTTCCTTTAACACAACTTAAAAAAACCCCTCTCCCACTTGTAGAATGTCATAAAGTTCTTGGATCTGATTAAAATGCAGATACCAGGTTGTTGTATTATGTTCTTCAGAGACTTTTTTCTTCTCTCACGTCTTTCTACATAGATGATTGAGCTCAGTGACAATGAGAATCCATGGACAATATTTTTGGAAACAGTAGATCCAGAGATGGCTGCTACTGGAGCAACATTACCCAAGTTTGATAAAGATCGTAAGCATATGGGCTAAACATTTCTGAAATACAAAATACTTTCATTTTGGGTATATCTCCAAAAACACTGTGCACTCCTTTTTTCAATGATGTCATTGATGTATCATCAAACGACTACAGTGCTGAAATTAGTTTTTCTCATGCAGTTTTTCCTCATTTCTCTTGAAGTGAAAGACATGCTTTGCATGTTTTAGACTCACCGAATGAATTTCTCTCTATATTTTAAGGGCACAGAATTAATAAATCAAAGACACGTATTTGTTACTGTGTAAATACAAATATCTAGGTGATCTCCTTCCCCCTCCCCAAGCCTTGCTTAGAATCAAATCTTGTTTTTTCACTTGTAGATGATGTAATGTTGTTTCTGAAGATGTATGATCCGAAGACTCGGAGTTTGAATTATTGTGGACATATCTACACCCCTATATCCTGTAAAATACGTGAGTTCTGAATTTCAATTTCATTGTTATCATTGGTTTTAACGACAGTAGATTGCACGTACTTTTCCTTGAATAATAATTCCATCACTGAAATCAAAGGTACACCACAGAAGCAAATTCTTTCTTCACCCAACACCTTAGAGTTTTCTTCCCCACATTGTGTCAGTGACATTTTCTGCAGGTCTGAGCCTCAAAACCCCACTGGTGGTCAGTTCATTGGTGCTCTACTCACCAGCTGTTACTGCCCATAAACAGCTGTTTCAGACCTGTAGTAAAGCTTTGGGATTTGATACTTCCCTCCATCTATTTTGATATTTTTGGAATATACTTTTGCAATAGCTTTTCAAATAACTCTTCTACAACCTTTTCACTATGGCAGCCTGAGCAGCTGCTCAGTCTGAATTGCGTGTGAACCTTGGTTTTTATATGGGTTCATTTAAGGAATTCAGCAAATACCCACTGACTAAAAATATTTTAGTTTTTCATTTTGAATGTCTCATTTTTAATTTTGTATTTTAGCTGTCATTAATTTTTTTTTTTAAAGGTCCTAAACTTCTTCTCTGGGGAAGGAGCAGTGTTACTTCATCTCTTGGATTTTCAATGACCTTGCACATATTTTTGCTGTTCAAATGAAGTGGAAAGAAACCATAAATGTGTCTCTAGTTGAATGTCAATAAGGGAAACTTTAACATGGAAGGCTCTCTTTCTTAGGCATTGTAGAACCATCTACCCAGGGTGAAAAAAGGGATTCTCTCCTTTCTGTGGTTGGTCTTACTAGCAATTAGTGCAACACATTTCACATTCCTTTTTTTTCCCCAACAGGTGACTTGCTTCCAGTTATGTGTGAGAGAGCAGGATTTCCACAAGAAACTAACCTTATCCTCTATGAGGTTTGGATTGATAGACTTTTTCTAAATTTTTTGTCTTTTGCATGCTGTAAAGAAAAGAAAAGATTTATTCATTAGAAAAGTTGCTTATAACAATGGTAACTTATAAATCATCAGCACTGTAATCTGTAACTTTGAAATCTACAGTGCTGCAAGAGAGTAGCAGCAGAGAGTTAACTTCAAAACAGATTTTATATGAAACAGATAGAAGTGTAAGGCTTTAAGACAAAAAAACACCTCCATGAAATCCTATATGAGCAGCTTTGTTGTGCTAAAGCTGTGTTGCTGTGTTAGAGGAGCTGATGCTGCTGGCATTACTGGCCATCATGTTTTCAGTGCTCACCTTAGACAGTGGAGTTGAGAAAATGTTGCATCTTCTCTTTCCTTCCCTAAGTCAAACTCAGCAAACAAAATCCTTAGTCTGCTATGCTGTTTCTGCCTAAATACATGAGCAGTAAATCCTCATAACTGCTGCATTTATTGAGTGCTGAAGATGCTGATCTTGCCAAGGCAAAGTCCTTGCTAGAGTAAGAACAAGGAATGGGGTTTTTGTTGCAATTGCTGGTAGCAGTCCTGCTGCTCTCTCTGATGGTTCCAGGGCAGCACACACACTGCCATCCTAAAAAGCAAAGCTGTACTCCTTGCTCTGGGCAGGTCAGGGTTACAGTGTCATTCCAGTTTGTTTACACAGGTGCTTCTATCCTGAGAAGTCAGCCTGAAAGTATAAATATGTAATATATGTATAGATATTTTATAATACACGCGTTGGATTTGTATAGATATGTATCTATCTATTTGTTTCAGTTGAAAGAATGTACAGGTTACCTTATCTGATGATTTCTTCACTATTGTGACCTTTATTTTTGTCTTTTGTTTATTCTGTGATCAATAATTTTTGTTCTTTGTTGCAGGAAGTTAAACCCAATTTAACAGAAAGGATTCAAGACTATGATGTATCTCTTGATAAAGCTCTCGATGAACTCATGGATGGTGACATCATAGTGTTTCAGAAGTATGTATTTTAAGGGGCTAGCTTATTGCAATTAAATCACCTGGTTCTCTTTGAAAGCTGAACTTCCTTTAAGCTTTTTTATCGAGAGCAAAGTATTACATTCCAACAGTAGATGTGTTCTCAGCTGTTCTCATTTGTTTATTCAAAGGGGAAATGAGCAAATATCAATGGTATTTGAGTTACCACGTGCCACATTACTTCAGGAAAAGGTGTCCTCCTAGTTTAGAAAACCAATAACCTAAAATAGGTCATAATACTCCCAGAGTGTGTTCAGCAATGCATCTGATTTGTGCAGCTTTGTACTGGAGCCGCTGTAATGCAGACACTGAAGAGCCTTCCAGCGTTTCAGATCTGGGCTCAGTACCATGGCCACTGGACAAGGCTCTTGGAGCTCCTTGCAGCCCAGAACTACACTAAACTGCTTTCCCTTTTTGCCTCTCCCTTATGCTCACAGTCAGTTCCTTACTGGTCTGCGGTGATGAGATGCTCCCAGTTTGCCTGAGCACGTGCAACTCGTAGATGTACTGGTGCTTCAGCTGGAGATTTCTCCAAGGCAAAAGGGGAACTCCTTCATCTTGTATCCAATGAAGGGATCTTTCTTAAGCTTGGCAGGGCTATAAATCAGCATTTCTATGCTCTCACTCCTGATGGTCACACCCAACTGTGTTGCTCTGTTTCTCTCCATGGGCTGACAGTGGGTGGAAGCCAGCTAGTCTATCTTCAGCACTCTTACCCCAGATTATGTGAGATGAATGTATTTCTCATGTCATGCCTTGGAACTCGCATTCCCAGTTGACCCAGTTGGTGTAATGCACCCTTGGCTGGCTGCTGACTCCTGGGTAAGTGCACAGCTTGTACCCTGGTGCTATTTCTCTGCAGAGAAGTTGGGGTACCAGTCAGGAGTGACCCAAACCAGCCCCTATGCCCGCTGCTCTGCCTCTCTATGCCAAGGAATGTTGTCCATCCGGCCTGTGTGCAAAGAGATTGAGACAGGGGTTCATGGAAAGCTGTGCAGCATCAGTACAGACACACAGGGATGTGCCAGGGTGGGAGGGAGGGATGGCTCCTGCTGTGGTGGTGCTGTGAACCCCCAGGAATCAGGAGCAGGGCCAGGCTGCCAGGTGAGCAGCACAGCCGGCGAGGGCGCCGGGCCCCACCGCGCAGACACGCCGGGCTCTGGGTCACTGCTGGCTGCATCACTCCTACTGTGTACCAGTGGTGGCTCTTGCAAAAGGTTTCTAAACTTCATCTCTGGATCTCTCCACTGTTGCTGACTTACTGTAGAACGTGTTTTTAAAAGCCCAAACTGCCTGTATGTGTAACGATGTGATGTGTAATGGTAGCATCGTTTGTTTGCTCTTGTAGGGATGACCCAGAAAATGATAACAGCGAGCTCCCAACAGCTAAGGAATACTTCCGAGACCTCTATCACCGTGTGGATGTCATTTTCTGTGATAAAACCATCCCCAACGACCCAGGCTTTGTTGTTACTTTATCCAATAGGATGAATTACTTTCAGGCATGTGTCCTGTTTCTCTTTTGTTTCCTTGTTCTGAAAGTAACTTTTGCAGTAGTTCACAAATGTATTCTACATACTTTTAGAAAAGTTCTAAAACTGTCTGTACATTTTTTGCATTGAGTTAATGACAAATTTAAGGAAGCTACTAAGGCTTGTGAGAAGAAAATACTATAAACCCCCCAGTTTTATTAATAATGAGTTATTTGATAATAGGTTCTTTCTTGGTAGGCCATTCTGCTCTGTCAGGGAAATGATATTCTCATGAAATTACGCATTTGCTTTCAAAGTGACAAGTAAAACTTGCTCAACTTATTTGGCAGTTAAAAGGAAAATACCTTGGGAATCTAGTGATACATATTTTGTGCTTGTAATATCAACAACAATATTTATTTTGTAGACCAAGCTGCATTGCTTTCTTCACACAGTGCAGTTTAATGCTCAGTGACACTAACAGATCAAACCTGTTGTGTTGATAATGGATGGTTGGGTGCTTAGATGAGGAAAACTGGACATGGAAACATAAGAAAAAAATTGAAATAAAGTTGATCTGATCTATTAAGAGCTTGAGTAGATTTGACTACCTGCAGTTGCTTTTGTCAATGTCAATGTCAAAAAAAACCCACTTAAAACCAGAGGGTTTAAAAAACTTATTTTCTGTCCCCAAAGGCAGAAACTTTGAGCACCTGCATACACAGGGAAAGTCAGGGATGAGTTTTGCTGTCTTGTTCTCATCATCTGTTTTTAGGTCAATTGCTCTCTCTTTCTTTTCACTTGAAGTGTAGGGTCTATATAGTTTGAGGTTTCTTGGTAAGGCAAAACCAGAATGTCCCTGCCTTTTGTGAGGCAGTGATGTGAAACATACTCATGGGAATAATGTGGTGTTATTACTCAGCAAGCTAACTTCCTTGGAGTGAATTAAAGGAGTGGGAATCTTCAAAGAGCAAGTCTTACTTATTTCCCTAATACTATAATTAAAAAAAACAAAAAACAGGAAAAAGCAACCAAACAACAAAAACAAACAAAAGAAGAATGGAGCTATTGTTGTGGATTTAGTGGCCTTTTAGCAACAGTTACTTACTGTAATAAAAGTTTCCTCATTTTTTTTCTTAGTATATCTTATTCTGTGTCAACTGTTCAGAAGCTAACAATACTAGTTTATTTAGCCTTGGGGAGGTAGGCGTAGTGGGTTCTCTCAGAATTCCTGTAGCATAATGTTCTTGTCATGGAATGAATGACTGTATGGTTGTAGAGCGATGTCATAACTGTGTGAAACAATTCAGAACTTACCAAAAATTTATTTTCAGGTTGCAAAGACAGTCGCTCAGAGACTTAACACGGATCCAATGCTATTACAGTTTTTCAAGTCCCAAGGGTAAGATGAATTCCTTAGTATTCTGTCTCTAAGCTGTTCCTCAAAAATAAGCCTTTTCCAGGTTGTTAACTAATTCTGTACCAGTAAGATGTTACCTTTCTGGCAAGCACAGCAGGTTGCTTTGACAGTTGAACTATTGCAATGTCTGTCTCTAGAGCCTCAGAGAACCGCATGTTTTAGAAGAGTTCTAAAAAATGTCATTTTAAAAATCATTAATTACTTCAAAGCCTGATGCTGTGGGATAAACTGCTAAGCTAATGCAAGTGCTGTTTCAGTGAATGCAGATTTCTAGAATGGAGGAGAGCAGAAACAAGCGCACATAAAAGCAGTATTTTTTGCTGATTTTACAAGTTTAAATTCAGGAGTTACTTCACTGAGTTCCCCCCTCCTCCCTCAAAATCTGCAAATGAGGTTTTGTGAAGATGACGACAATCTAACAAGTTCACAGGTGCTCAAAGGGATATTTCTGGCTAGAGTGGTGGTTTTGCGCATGTTTGTGTAAAACTAGATTTGAATCTGTATAAAACTCTGGCAGAAAGTAGTGTATTACAGCTCTGTGTATGTGCTGCGGGAATAATGCACACACAAAACTTACATCTTCCTGTATTCATGGAAATGTAGATGCTCTTTAGTTACCTGAGGCTATCTCCCTTCATCATCAGTGAGAATTTGAGTAGCTCTTTGTAGTTTCCAGTGCTGTGGTCACTGTGGAATTTGTTGTGTCATACGGCTCCACAAATTAACCTTTCACAATCTAAAGCATGTGCTGCTATGCCAGTAATTTCAGAGGAATGTAGGTCTGCCAGCCTGCAGCACTGACGGTGAGCTTGTAAACATCGAGGAGAGTTAACACACACCCCGAATGGTTTTCTGTTCCCACAGCCCAGCTGTGTTTGAAAATCACAAAAGTTCTGTGTGTTGTGCTGCTTAGGCTGTGTTAGCAATTACGTGAAACTGAAAGCCAGTAATAAAAATGTTCTTGGTGCTTCGATTTACTGAGCAGTGATGGATTTTGAAGAGTTGGATTTTAAAAACATGTTCTCTTTCCTTCTGTAGTTACAGAGATGGCCCTGGTAATCCTCTTAGACATAATTATGAAGGTACTTTAAGAGATCTTCTGCAGTTCTTCAAGCCTAGGCAACCGAAAAAACTCTACTATCAACAGGTAAGAGTCTGTTCTTTTTATTGGGTGAGCTATAAAAAATAATTCTGCCCTATTCAAAGTATGCCTAAAGTGTTTTTCTTTTCTTTCTTAAGCTCAAAATGAAGATAACCGATTTTGAAAACAGAAGAAGTTTTAAATGCATATGGCTAAATAGCCAGTTTAGGGAAGAGGTGAGTGAAGCCATTACACCCTTGCTGTCATTGCTGTGTCAGAGCTGGTGTGGCTGTGGTTATGGGTCACACACTCTGCCCCTGAGTAACACAACATTAGAACAAAGTTATGCATTATGTAGAAAAAAAAATCTAACAACAGCAAAAAACACCTAAAGACCACAAAAAAATGTAAAAGAAGATTAGGTCTGTTAACAAAAGTTTTGAAGATAACATAGGTGTTGACTTTAGTTGTCTTTTCAAGATGAGTGTTTAAGGAGAACACTCTGGTGTGTTCTGTGCTGTCATGTGGTTGTTTACATTTTCAGATTTTCTTATGATTTTTGTGTTTCAAATCCCACAGGAAATAACAGTATATCCAGATAAGCATGGGTGTGTGCGGGACCTGTTAGAAGAATGTAAAAAAGTTGTAGAACTCTCTGAAAAAGGTTCAGGGAAATTAAGGTAAAGCTGGAAGACTATGATTTCTTCTATGTGATCATGTAAATTTTATGCAGCAAAGTAACTGTAGAATTTAAAATACTGTAAAAACCATTATTAACAGATTAAATGTAATATTGTGTTAAAAGCTTCCACATTGCCGCTGTTAAAAGTTCCTCTTAACTATAAATATAAATTTTACACAGTTATTTATTTTGTATTTAATAAAGTTGCATCCTTGAGTTTCATCGATTGCATTTGTTAGTCAGAACTTAATAATTGTTTAAAATCAAAGCATTTCATGCTATTCGCTTCTCAGGAGTTACAGGAGTTAAAAGTGAGGTCATTTAAAGAGGGTATATAAAATAATCTCCACTACAAACCTATATTTTGTAGTGGCACATCCTGTCTTTTTGCCATGAGCCAGAAATAATTTAATCTCTTGTGGCTTTACTGCTTAATTTTTACTAAAGATTGAATTTAAAATTTTACAAATATGACAGCAGCATCAGTTTACATTCTACACTAATCTCTCAAGGTTTGAGAAAGAAATGTTGCATTGATACTTTTTTTAATTCACTTTTTTAAAATGCTTTTCCTGTTTATCTTTAAGGCTGCTAGAAATTGTAAGTTACAAAATAATCGGTGTCCATCAGGAGGATGAGCTGTTAGAGTGTTTGTCACCTGCAACAAGTCGAACGTTTCGAATAGAGGTAAATTGTGCTTGCCTTAAAGAACCTTTAAAACTTGACTTTGAGAGA
The DNA here is from genome assembly GCA_013397055.1 of Pachycephala philippinensis. NCBI lineage: Eukaryota > Metazoa > Chordata > Aves > Passeriformes > Pachycephala > Pachycephala philippinensis. Next base: position 62,555 of record VWZT01015157.1, read on the forward strand.
GGAAACTCTCTCGAGTGGTAATTTTCTTCTTCTGGATGCTGATTTTCAAGTACTGTGATGTTTGTACTAAGATTACATGGTAATATTTTATTTTTTAAGATAATGCTTTTATGAAGCTCATCCCTTGTTCCATCTGCTTCCATGTAATGGTTTCATTTTTACATATGTTTTTTATAACAATACATGATGACTTTGCAAGAGCCTGCCCATAGGACATTTAATGTCTTGACAATAATTCCAAGGTTTGTTTGAGAGTTCATGATAGAAATATTTATGCTTAGAACCCCCTTTTGTACTCTTATATTCTGGAAGGCTTTGTTTCCTTTTCTGTTATATTTGAGGTTCTTAAGGCAAATTTGATACTTAGCATGTGATTTTTTTTTTTCCTAAACATCTCATTCAGATCTGCTAACTTGCCTCAAAGATCAGAAATCAAAAAGTTTCCAGTGTAAACTGTAATGAGGAGCTGACAAGAGGCCTGTGCTACTGTCAGCTCGTTCTGCACTGACAGAAGATTTCTTGTCAGAAAAGCCATTCAGGGAAGCCAGGAGAGTATTTCCTGAGTAGGGGAAGCTGAAGTGCTGTCATGCCAGGGATGAGGGACTCTGGTAAAAGACTCTGTCAAACATGGCTCTTCTAAACGTTTTTGAATGGAGTTGTTTTAGATCAGTAACAGTACATCAATAATGCTTTCAGTTTCTTAATAACTGGAAAAATAACTTAAAAGCTTTAGTTTCTTTTTGTGGAAGTTTGGCTGATTGGAGTCACAATTCTCTGTCTGGATCTAGGAAATTCCTCTGGACCAGGTAGATATAGATAAAGAAAATGAGATGCTAATCACAGTGGCACATTTCCACAAAGAGGTTTTCGGGACATTTGGAATTCCATTCTTGCTGAGGATACACCAGGTGCAGTATGCTTCCCTTTTTTTCTCTCTGTGGGATTATACTGATGGTGTTTTCTTTAAGTACTGTCAAAGAAATGCTTTAGTGTAAGAAGTGTGTAGGAAAACACAGCTCATGTATCAAAGGTTGTGCCCCATCTGGGCCTTTTTATGGTTAAATCATTTCCCAGCTCAGTTCTTTTTGTATATCCAGATTATTCAGTGTTTCAGTGAGCCTGTGCAATACCTGGCAATGAAAAGCAGGCGTTTGGCATCAGCTGTCAAATCAGTACCACCCCCTTCCCCTGACGCTGCAGAATCCCCCAACAAACCCAGAACCCCATTTCCAAAAGCACTTGAGTAGCTGCAGTGCAGAGTTGTTGGCAGAAGTGGCCCAGCCATGGTTGCTCTCACTGAGACATGTGATTATGGAAAATGGGTTTGCTTTCTCCAACACTCTGAGATGACTTTGCATTTCAACCCTTCTGTAATTTGATGTGCTTTATCTTCTAGGGCTGAAAGTTAGTACAAGAACAAAAGCTAATTTTGAAAGCTTAATCTAAATTCTCAAGTTTTTCTCTGGTGCTGCTCCAGCTGAATGTCACCCTGCTTCTCTTAATATCAAAGTGCATTTCTGGGAGCAGTTAGCCATTTGCTTCTAAACTTTTTCTGGTTCATGTATGTTACCTTGTATGAAAATTACCTACGTTTAAAAATTTGGGAATAAGAAATATGTCCATCCACCTCTAAAACTCTAAAATTAAAATTTTACTGATTTCCATACTTTTGATCAAAGAGTAAAACTAAAACCTGTGTGGTGAATTTTGGTGGAAACCATTTGTTCTGCATTTCCTTGTTGTGACAGTTAAAATATATTATTCATCTTTAAGTTGATGGTATCTGTCACTTTTTTGGGCAATTTACATAGACAGGGAGCAGAAACATACTAAAAAGGTAGTAATATGCTTAGCAAGAATATGAGGGTTTTTTACAAATTCCCATTTTGCTGCTAATTTTCTAACTTTGCTGCTTAACTTTAACCTGACTTGCACATAAAAGTGGCAATGCCTGCCCAATTTATGGAGCAGTTTGCATAATGGTGAATCAATAAGACTTTTAAAGTTCCTGAATTCAGAGCAAGTTGCCTGCTGTTATTCCATATTGCAGAGAATGATGTTGACACTTGTGCACTTTTGTAAATAACGGAGAGATTGAGGCAATGTTTTTCAATGAAGCTTAAAGCAGGAAATACTAACGGCTTGCCTTTTATTTCCTAGATTTTTTTGACATTAAAAATCTTGTTGTAATTATTAGGGTGAACACTTCAGAGAGGTTATGAAGCGGATTCAGACAATGCTGGACATACAAGAAAAAGAATTTGAAAAGGTAATTTCAAGTTGGGAGAGTTTTTATTGCTGACTGTAAACCCTAAATGAGTTTATTTTGATAAGTTGGAATACCGCAGACTTGGGATAAGTGTAGATTTTGTGTGCTAGAACAGCTTCTTGACTGAAATAATGCTTTTTCTAGGACTAATTAGGTAGGATGGGTAGGATCAGTATTTCTGTATTGCACCAAGAGAGATACTTGGCAAAACATTAAAGTAACCCAGAAAAGTGTAGCTGGTGTGGGACCTTTAGAAGCCACCCCCACATCACATTCCTGCTCAGAGCAGAATGTGACTCAGTCAGGCTGTGCAGGGATTTTGGCTTGCAGTTTGTAAACTCCCAAGGGTGGGAATTCTGCCCTGTTCTGGACACTGTGTTTTAGAGTACTTCCACTATCATTGTGAAGGCTTTTCTTTTCTTGCACAGAGTCAGAATGTTTCATTTTGCAACTTGTGGAGGTCACCTCTGTGCAGTTTTTTGTAGAGTCTGCTCCTGTGCACCATCCTTCATGTGGATGAAAGCTATAGATGCCCTGTCAGCCTTTTCTTCTCTGAGCTAACCAAAACCCGTTTCCCAGAGGTTCCTGTACACCAACTTCTCCCCCAGTCCTCTCACAGTCTCACTGGAGTGTTGCTGCACTTGCTGCAGTTTGTTGCCTTGTCTTTTTCCCTGGAGGGCCTGAACCTGGACACAGTATTCCAGGATGTGGGTCCGTGATTTCCCATTTATTTTGTGCCATTATCCAGGTTGTTGATGAGGGTTTTAAACAGGTTTGGCCTTTTTCAACCCCTGAAGTATACTACTTACAACCAGCTGCAAGTTAGACTGTGAACTTAGGCTTGAAGACTTTATTTTAATGTCGTATCCTACCACTTGGCTTTTGTGGCTTTTTTCTTTCCATAGTTTAAATTTGCCATTGTAATGATGGGCCGACACCAGTATCTCAACGAAGATGAGTATGAAGTGAACTTGAAAGATTTTGAGTCCCAACCTGGTAAGTTGTTAGACAACTTCACTATTCTTTTGGCCTGCTGAAGTTGCTCTGCCAGTTGTTATGTGTTTATCCTTAACTCAGGATGCAGGAAGAGTTTGTTCTTTGTACATGACATACATTAGATATAGTGACTGAGCAAGTATTTATATGCACTTGTGGGCACACCGAGCAGCGTTACATGTATGTGTTAGTCCAAGAGTATGTATTTTATAGGCATATAGATAAACTGTTTCCTTTTGAGTTATAAGATCGCATTTGAGTGACCAAATGGGTCCAGTATCAGTATAACACACTTTACAGCATCAGTTGTACCTTACCTTTATTGTCCATTTACTCCCTTGCATGTTTGATTCTCATGGAAAGATAATTCTTGTTCATTCTTGATTTCCTCAATGAATCTGAAGATTCTAACAATAACATTAAATATGTCAATAAGATGCTGTTTAGATTTTTTTTTCCCCTAAGAGATGATTCACCAAGGTACAAATGCGGCTTCATTCTAAATTTGTCTCTGGATGGGCTGCCAGCTTGTTTACTTGACTGATATTTAAACCTCTATTTTCTTAGACATTTACACATGGGGGAAACCAGGTTAGTCCTTCAGGAGTTCCACCACAGGAGTGTTTTCATAGTCATAGAATGGTTTGGGCTGGGAGGTGCCTAAAGACCATCCCATTCCACCCTGCTGCCGTGGGCAGGCGTGCCACACACTAGATTCACTCAGGGCCCCATCAAACCTGGCCTTGGACACTTCCAGGGATGGGGCAGCCACAGCTCCCTGGGCACCCTGCACCAGTGCTTCTAAATCCAAATCTCTCCTTTTCCTCTTCTGAGAGTTCCCTTTGGGAATGGCACCTTTGGATCTGCAGTCAGGGATCCATTGAAACCCTTGAATTCATTGGGGTTTCTTCTCCCAGCTTAGCTGATTGTTCCTCTCTGTGAGTGGCACTGGCTCTCTGCAGTTCTATTTTTCTGACAATTAGGAATTCTGGTTTTTATTGGTAGGTTTTGCTAGGGTCGAGTTTTCTCCAATTTTTCCCAGCTGTGCTCTGGATTTATGTAACAGTTGTAAAGAAATCCTGTAACTGTCCATTTATTTCAAAACCTGCAGAGAGTTAGACCTGTGCTATTACTGGGTACTGTGCAGGAGCCTAGCAAACAGTCCTTTTGTTGTGTATGTAGCACAGGCAGGCCCATGGCTCGTGGCTTGCCAGAGCTGTGAGTGCCTGCAGCTGCACAAGTCACCTGAGAGCCCAGGAGTGTGTCACTGCAGCACCTCTTCGTGCACTGCTTGGGAAGGGTCTCTGGATGGTCAGCTTGGAGGTGGACATGTCTCCACAGACAGATAAACTCTCTTGTGTGGTCAGAGCAGGCAGAGTCCTGATTTTACTCTGGGAGCCATCCCTCTTGGGCCAGGGGGGGAAAGGCAGCAGCCTGGAATGAACTGTTGGACTTGGTGAGCAAGGCAGAGCCAGTGGTGCCAAAACAGCTTGAAAAACTAACCAGGCAACCAGGTCAACAGCACAGAACATGTCAGAATGTGGAAAAGGGAGAACTTGAACTGTTTGTAGGAATTGTAGGGAATTTGAGAGCAAAATGTTTTCATTTGAGAGTTCATGGAATTCACCCCTTTGATAGAATTAATTTCTACTAATACCAAATGTTAACACACACTGACTGATGGAGCCAAAGCTGTGGCATTCTCCAGTTTGATTGGCATAGCTGATGTCAACAGTGTCCCTCCGCTTTTGCCAAGGTGCACTGACTATAGCCATGACTGTGCTGGCACCAACCATGTAGGACCTAATTTCTTTCTTCAAAAACATTCAAATTCTCCCACTAAGATTGGCAGTTCTCTTTTAATTTGACATTGACCATTCTGTCAAACAAAAAACCAAAAAAATTTGATTGAAGAAAATATATCACAAAATGCAGATGCAGGCAGCCAACAAGGTCACGTGTTTTATGCTTTAGTGGTTGCAGTTGATGGCTTTGAATGTAGAATGTGCTTTCCTTGCTGGGGGCCTCTTTAGTTTCTGCCTTTATCATTTCACTTCAAAGAACATTTGACGCACTGCATTGAGGATGTGTTAAAAGAGAATTTCTCCCTTTTGCAAGAAGTATGTGGACTGTGGTTTATCATGAAAACTGGCAGTAGAATAAATAACATTGGGTTGAACAAGTGAAAAAATCTGTTTTCTTTGCAATCTAAATGACTAGGTTTTTTTCTTAGAAAATAAAGAGGAGGGTCAGTTTCATGATTTCTCAATTAGCATTCTTTGCATTTTACATGAATTTAACAGCTATTCCCAGTTAACCCGGGTGATAGGAATAGCAGAGCTTATGGCAAACACTGTAGGTTGTCATGTTTCAATGGCAGATTCCTCCCTGTTTGAAACAGGCTCAGCACTCTGATGTGCCTCTGGCCATGAGTTATAACAGCAGCTTTCCTGCTTTAGCACACCCTTCACTGCTGTAAACTCCTGTAGGTGACTGAAGAAGAGAAAAACCAGGTACCTGATGCAGAAGGAGCTGTGGAATGTGCTGCTAGAAGGAAACCCTGCCCCGCTGGCTGTGGGGCTGCTCTGCACTCCTCTGCCCTCCCCCGTGATTCCCAGCAAACTGTGGACAGGGCACGCAGGAGTAGGTTGTGTAATGGAAACATTTTTCCGATTTAGTCTTAAAACTTCATTATTTTTTTTTCTCTTTTCTTTTCTAGGCAACATGTCTCATCCAAGGCCATGGCTAGGGCTTGACCATTTCAATAAAGCCCCAAAGAGAAGTCGCTACACTTACCTTGAAAAAGCTATTAAAATCCATAACTGACTTACTTAACCAGATTGTCAAGGCAAGGGACAAAAATAAGTGTGTGTGTGCACCTTTTTAACAACTGTAGAACTTTGGTACACGTGCACTATATCTGAAGTCTTCAGCAAGAGGATTTGCTGCTGATGTTAATTTTATTTTGTTGAGGCTGTTCAGTTTGGCTTCTCTGTATCTATTGACTGCCCTTTTTGAGCAAAATGAAGGTGTTTTTATAAAAGCTTGGATGCCAATGAGAGTTATTTTATGGTAAACGTAATGCAAGGCAATTGTCAGCATAATGAGGGAAGAGTTTAGTAGAACAGTTGACATTGGCAAAATTATTTGTCTGTAGTACGTTTATAGATGGCATAAGCTGACTGGCTGCCCTTCCCGTGTGGTGTTCACCATCACTGCAGCTAGTAAATCTTATGTTTAGACTCACATCAGATTTATTTCCTTCAGTTATACTTTAAATGACATTTTTGTGCATTTGTAAATGCAAAAGAAAAACTCACATCATCAATAAATAGCAATCTCTACTTCATTGTGTACATTGTTGGCACTTATTCGGGATTTTTGTCTCCTCCAGCTTCATAGAATCTTTTTTAATAAACTAGTTTTCATTTAATTTAGTCAATACTTTGCATCCCGTTTTGCCAAGTGGATGCCCCGAGTCCTAAAATGAGATATTTGGGTCTTTTTATTAAATTTCCAACCATTGAGAAATACCGTTGCGATTGATTATGCCATCTTCTGGCAAATAGAATGACACTCAAAAGTTGGCAAAAGCAAGTGAAAATATTATAAATATCATTAATTTAGTTACCATGGGAAGAGATGGGGAAAACACAAGAACTAGCCTTTTAGCACAGAGGGCATGCTCACTAGTGTTTAGTAAGCTGTTGACTTTGTATAAAAAAGGAGGAAAAAAAAAACGAAAAAAGAAGAAAAAAAAACGAAAAAAGAAATTGTATATTTAATGAATGAACATGTACAATTTAACACTTGGAGGTTAATTTTATTGGGTGAGTCTGCAAGTGAATTTCACTGATGTTGATATTCATTGTGTGTAGTTTTATTTCAGTCCCCAGACTGCTTCCTTTTCTTTGGAGCTAATGCCAGCCGCGTGTCTAGTTTTGAGTGCAGTAAAGATAGAATCAGCAATTCACACTTAATTTTACATTCTTTTCCAGTATTTTATTTTGTTTCTGTAGCCGCAGTGTACAACTCCTCTTCCTGTATATTGCCTTTTTTTGCTGGAAAATGTTGTATGTTGAATAAAATTTTCTATAAAATTTTTTTCGATGAGTGATGACCTGGACATTGAAGATTTCTCCTCTCCTTGGAAATAGAGTTTTGGGAAACGTTTTCATTTATGAGATTTTGCTAAAGGTGTGGGTTTTTTTCCTTAAGTGTTGACAATTGTATAATCCTCATTGGTTGTTTTGGGGAAACTTTGTGGGGTTTTCTGTTTAATAGTTTTGGGGTTTGGAGTTTTTTTTTGGGTTTTGGTTTTTTCATGTCCTAACTAGTAACATTTGAGCTTAACAAATAAAAGGTTTTCCAGGAAGGAGCCATGTACAAAAAAGACAAATGGAAAAATTATTTTACTAGTTTGTTTGTAAAGCTTGTAGTGGAGTCTTTGTGGTAGACTGGACTCTTTCTGCCTGTACAAAATTTTGTGGTCCAGATTCTCAAGTCTAATATTATAAATGGTGTAAAGTGAAATCTGGAGTCTCTAAAGGTAAGGTCTCTTCATAGAGTAATAGATTCCCTCCCTCATGTGTTCCCTGTATTCATAACCAAAACAGAAGGTGCAAGTTCTAGGTATGTTTGCTTCTCTTTTTAGTTTGTATCTTGCAGTGCTTTTAACTGTCTCTTATTTCCAGTCAAGACAGACTAGTTGTTTACTTTTTTTTGTTGTCTGAGTGTGTAGGTTAGCGATAGAGGGAAGTGCTTAACTGGCATGCCCTAAGTGGAGAAAGCTTTCCTTTGTATTTCCATCAAGCTGGTGAGAATTGCACCATCCCAGTGGTGTTTTTACTGGTACTTTGATTGTCTCTCCCGGCTTTCAGTAAATACCAGGATTTGTTTCCAAACTGCTCTGTGAAATAAGAGGCTCTGGTCAGCAGTAGTAAGCCCTAATTATATTTAGTGTTGTTTAGGCTGATATGAAATTGAGCTTGTATCTGAATGTCACTAAGTTTTCACATTAATTTATGGGATGTTGGCAGCTTTTAGGGACTATCTTAAGAAACACAATCTTTCCTATTTCAGAAGAAAAAGCCGCTAACAGATTTTGGGTGCCTTTTGGTTTTTAGATGACTGGATTTTATGTGCTTCAGTATTTGTGGTATTCCCACACTAGTTTGGTGAAGTCCATACTTTGCTTGAGGCATTCCATATGCAGTTTTCAATGACTGAAGGATTTTCTGAAAAAAATTTTTTGGAGCACAAGTAAGTTGTTACTCAAATATGGAAACACACCTATGAAGAGAAGAGGAGGACAGGAGGGTTTCTCAGGTGCAGTATGTTTGTTAAGTTCATTTTTAAAAATTTACAAGAATACAGTCTTCAAAACTGCCATGCTTTTCATTTCTTTATTCAGATTTTGGAGTTATCTGGATAATAGTGAATGCATTAAATTAAGGTAATGGTAATAAAAGCGTTAAGCAATAAGGATGTAATTTCATGGTACACAGCATCAGAGCAACATGTTGTAAACGGCCCATCCGAATTCTCCCTACGAAAATAGCGAGCGTTGTTCCTGTAGATTTACATAGTGCCTTTTATCCTAAAGGAGTCCAAAGCATTCTGTGAAATCTGAGCAGATCACACCAGTGACATAGTTGCTGCCTAGAGAGTGCCAGCCAGCCCCAGCCCCCTTCACCCGCCCAGGCTGGCGCAGCGACCCCGACACGGCAGCGCTGCCGCAGGACGCGCCAGGGCCCGGCCGTGGCCTTCCGCAGGACGAGCAGAGCAGAGCGAGTGCCTCCCGCATCCCGGATCTACCTCAGCTGCTGCCCTCCGGAGCTCCGTGCCAGCATCCCCGAGCCAGCATCCCCGAGCCAGCATCCCCGTGCCAGCATCCCCGCCCGGCCCCCGGAGCTCGGACCCGCCCGGCCACGGGCGCTGCGCTGGCGGCGGGCGGCAGCGCCCACATCGGAGCCACGCTGGGGGGTTGCTGTTTGATGTCCTCTGTGAGAAATCGTTTTCTGTAGGAACTGTACATATTGTAAATAAAATAGCCTAGGGTGAACACTGCATTGGTGTCTTGGCCCTTCATTTTGGAGAGGATTGGGAGTTACAGCTCGTGGGTCGCTCAGAACTCAGGGAGATTTTGGTTAGAGCAGGTAGATGAAGTTTGAAAAATTCAGCCAAATTGTGCGTCAGGAATGGCATTAGTCATGTAAGGTGTGCTGGCCAGAAGGTAAATTCTGACTTGTATTTCAGCTTCCACGTTTTGAGCCCTTGTTTTTCCTGAAACATTTTGGTATTGAGGTGCAGAGTGTCGCTGTTTGGTGTGAGAGCAGGGAGTGCTCATTCATTGTTGGCTGTTAAACTTGTCTGGTCTCTGGGGTCAGAAAAAGAGAGAAATGTTCACATGTGATTTGTCCTAATCTGGCTCCAACTCTGTATTCAACTTAATTTCTGTCCCAGGTGATGTTGAAGTTAGCTGTGTACCGAGCACAGCAGGAAATTGAATTTGCTGTGGCTGGAAGCCTTTATTTTTTATTAAATACTTGTGTAAACTATTGGACCTGTAAGCAGTGGTGTAAAAATGTCCTAACTACTTCTGTTAAATACCTCCTGCACATCTCAAGTCATACGTTTATATAATTCCTTTGCTGTGTGTATATTCATGTGGATTTGGGTTTTGCACCTTTCCTGATGAATGTCACTGACTAGGTGCGTTATTTACCACTAATTAACAGCAAAGCTTGTGGTTTCACAGCCAGATTCTAAAATGGAGAAAAATCTTAACATCCTAAAAAAATGTGTGAATTGGTAAAACCTGTTGTGCTGCCATCTCTGTGGCTGCCTTCAGTCCTTGTGGGTTTGTATTCCATGAGGTCACAGTGGGTTGGGTGCCCAGAGGAGGGCGAGTCACTGACCTTGGTGTGGAGGAGTGAAAGCTGTGGCAGCTGCTCTGGGAGTGGCGTGGGTGTTGAGGAGGCTGGGGAATGTTGGCTCTGGGTTTCGTGTAGGGCCGGGAAAATGGTTGTTTAACAGTTTTTACTTATATTGATTATGGTTTTTCACGTATTGCAGTCTGAAGACTGGGGTTTCTGTAGTCTAAAAGGCTGCAGTTCTGTAGGTGTTGAAGTAAAAATCAGTGCGTATGCCCAGCCTAGCTGAACTAAACTGTGGGATCAGCTCAGTAGGGGCAGTTTGTCCGATCTAAACCGTGGGATCAGCTCAGCAGGGGCAGCGTGTGATGCGGGCTGTGATGGCTGGCTTAGGCTGGCAGGGCTGCTGGGCAGTGCCGCTTCTGGAGCTCACTTCTACCGCCGCCTTCAACCCCGCAGTGTCCCACAGCCAGGACCTGCCCTCGCTGTGGCGCGATGGCAGCCGCCGGAGGAGCTGCCGGGGGCTCTGCCCTGCGCTCTGCCCGGTGTCCCTGTCCCTTCCCAGTGTCCCTGTCCCTTCCCAGTGTCCCTGTCCCCGTCCCTGCCGCGGTGCCCCGCGGGCGGAGCGCAGTGCGCCCCGTGCCCGGCAGGGGGCGGTGCCCCGGGGCTGCGGCCACGCT
>VWZT01015160.1:1486-14941 GCA_013397055.1 Pachycephala philippinensis
CCAGCCTGGCCTTGGGCACTCCCAGGGCTGGGGCAGCCACAGCTTCCCTGCCCAGGGCCTCTCCACCCTCAGAGGGAGCAATTCCTTCCCAATTCCTTCCCAAAATCCCACCCAACCCCTCTCTGTCAGTCTGAAACCACTCCCCCTCACTGGGAATTGCAGGAATTCCCTCTCCATGCTCCTTGCAGGCTCCCCTCAGGTACCACCAGGTGTTATTTCCCTGTTCCTCGCAGGCTCCCCTCAGGTACCACCAGGTGTTATTTCCCTGTTCCTTGCAGGCTCCCCTCAGGTACCACCAGGTGTTATTTACCCGTTCCTTGCAGGCTCCCCCCAGGTACCACCAGGTGTTATTTCCCTGTTCCTTGCAGGCTCCCCTGAGGTACCACCAGGTGTTATTTCCCTGCTCCTTGCAGGCTCCCCTCAGGTACCACCAGGTGTTATTTCCCTGCTCCTTGCAGGCTCCCCTCAGGTACCACCAGGTGTTATTTCCATGTTCCTCGCAGGCTCCCCTCAGGTACCACCAGGTGTTATTTATTTCCCCGTTCTGTTCATTCTCTGTTCACCCTCTGAAGCCTTTAAATGCTCTGGTGCCCACTGATTGTGGCCAGAACAATTCTACCTTAAAATTTTACCTCTTCACCCCATCAAGGAGAAAATCGCAGCCTTTCCAAACCCACCCTGACCCGTGGGATGAAAACACATCCAGAAACTCTTGCACAGCTTGGGTTTGGTCCCTCCACTCTTCCTCTTTCCATCTCCTGGAAACACCAGACTGAATTGCCCAGAATCCCACCAGAAATCACGTTTTAAATCAGGGAAATAGGAAAGGTGTCAGGGCTCAATGCTCGAAGAATTCCCTAAATTCCCCAGGACAAAATTTCCACCCGAGGAGCAGAGAGCTGTGAAGCACTGGGGGGGATGATGGAGCTTTGCAAAGCAGCAGCTCCTGGAGAAAATCCGTGAAACAACGTGGAGAAAATAAGCTTCATTCTGCTGACATATCCAGAGCAGCCACATTGGAGGCGATCTCAAAGAGAACACCTTGCCATCCAGCATTAATATCCGAGGAAAAAATAACAGCTCTGCCTCTCAGTGGCTGCCACTTGATTTTAATAGGCCCAGAGCACATAAAAGCTCCCCCAGAGCTGAGACAGACGGGTTTAAATCAGTCAGACAGGAGCCTCTGCCAGCCCTTCCCTCAGCCCTACAGCAGCACATTTATGGCCTCATATTTTATTGACGAGGCCAGCTTTGGTAAAAGTGCCTTGGCACGAGTGGTTATAAATGTGCATCGTCTGCTCCGTCTAATCCATTAACTCATTAGAATAATTGTCTTAATTTGATTGTTAAAGTGATTAATAGGGCAAGAGTTAAAGGAAATTAATACTCCAAATTGAAGCATAACTGCAGCCGAAAAAATAACTCCCTGGGATTGATGTGGTAACAAGGTGCAGGCTCGTGCTTAATGAGCCTTGGGGAGTTCAATAGAGAGGGGAGAGACAGGAGAAAATTCCTCTGTGCAGCCTGCCTGGAAAGGTTTGGGAGCTGGAGCCCAAAGTCCAGCTCCGAGGGTTCCCAAACCCACTGGGATTAAAAACATTTAATTCTGATATTGGTGGGTCAGAGAACAGGAATATTTCATTTAGTTAGTTTTTAGGAGATGTGGGATCACGCCTGTGGCTGCAGATCACTGAATATTCCATAACCAGTAATTCCTGAGGGAATGAGCACAAACACTGCAGCTGCAAGTGTCTGGGGTAGAAAGGAAAAGCTCTGCATCCCTCACAGTCTGCTTTCAGTTCTGGTCACACTCATTCCTTATTTTCGTGCCCTGCTTTATCGAAATCCATTTTTTCCTTCCACGTTTTTCGATTTTGGGATGGATTTTTTCCCTGCCTGGAGCACGGGGAGGAAATGCCACACTGCAAAGTGCCAGTGAAAATTACCTGTGCAAACACTGCTGGGTTCAGGAATCTCCTGGCATTTTTTACCCCGGGTTCAGAGTGTTTATTTTGCTCAGTTCAAACAGAAACTCAAGGCTCACAGTGTGATGAGGGTAGCACAGGGTTTCACCTGTTTCACTGCTGCTCTGCTGTTTAATTGCTGCTCTGATTTCCTCTCCTTACAATTTCAGGGAGTTTTGGGGATGGATTAATCAATCCCGGGGATTAAAACACTCCACTTGGCCCTTGGCTAAGGCATGGTGAGCCTGCTCTGATGGCAGCTTTGGTCTTCAGCAGAGAAAATCTTAAATTTCCTTAAATTCTCTGCTGAACCTGCCAGTGGTGAGCACTTAAAGCTATGAAAAAACCCCAAACAACCCGAAAACCTGCAATAAATACAGCTGCAGGCAGAATGCACCCATTCCTTGTCATCCTTCCTGCTATCTGAGGTTCAAAAGAGCAGAAAAATAGGGACAACAAAATAAATATTGGATTAAGTGAATGTTTGGAGAGATTGCTCCACGCAGATAAGCCCTAACAGGGTGGACCAAGGGTTTGCAGCCCTGGGCAAGTGGAGCAGAAAATTTTGCAGAGCTCCCAGGCTGCAAACACCTGGAGCAAGGGGAGATTTTATAACTCAGCTCGGACAAGGCCATGTGAACAAGAAAATTGGATATGAAAGGGAAAAAACGGAGAGTAAGAGAAAACCAGCAAAGCATGGGCAGGAGTGAGAGTGGCAGCAAGAGAGAACAACTCTATTTAAATCTCTTACCCAACTCTTTTTATCTCTTACCAACTCTATTTATCTCTTACCCAGGCACGGACAGCACAGCCCCTTGCTGTAAGCTTTATATCTATATATATTTCATGTTTTTCTCTTTACACTCCTTGATTCTCTGTGACAACAAACTCTGGCTTCCCAGACGTGGGGTGAGCAACAGAGGGAGGGAACAAAAGCTCTGAGCAGAGCTGCAAGTTCCAAAAGTAGCTCGGTTTTAGCTGAGGTTTTAAACAGACTCCAGACTTCCCCAGGAGCACGTGGAGGAGGCGCAGGCACAGCAGAAATTTGGGTGAAACCTCTCCGAAATCACAGTTTGGCTCCGTCTCACGCTGGAATAGCCTGCACTGACTGCTTTAAAACTGAAGAACAGGGATTTATCTGGGTTTTTATTCTTTTTCTAACAAGCTGAAGGTTCGAGCTCAGTGGGTATTTACGGGCTGGAGCACGCAGAGCTGGGAACAGCTCTCACTTGGACTCTGTGCTGTAGCAGAGCAAACTGTGAAGGGAGAGAGGAAGCCACAGGAGGATTCTCAGCCGGCAGCCAGAGTCACAGAATTAATCAGTAAATGATGTGTTTATTGCCCCAGCGGAGAGGGAAGGCAGACTGAGGGCTGCAGCAGGAATAACTCCTCTCTTTTTTTAGGCCAGAATAAGGATGCAGAAGTTTCACTGATTTCCTCTGGAGGAAATGTCTGGGGCAGCTCTCACAGAGCCACGTGGCCAAACTGCTGCTCCTGAGAGCAAATCAATGCCTGCAGAAACCACCAGGAACCGTGTTCCTAAAAGCAGACACAGCATGACACAGGGCTGTTAATTCAATTAACGGCTTTAGCTTAACTAGCCCTGTGCTGTCCTTGGTGGGCTGATGTAAAATCCAAATTTCAGTGGTACCAACAAAGGTTTTGGGTGTGTTTGACCCCACCCTGCGCCCTCCTTCTGCTGCTCTTGGTGGGCTGATGTAAAATCCAAATTTCAGTGGTACCAACAAAGGTTTTGGGTGTGTTTGACCCCACCCTGCTCCCTCCTTCTGCAAGGGACTGGTGGATCTGAAGCTCCAAAGATATTCTGGAGTGGTTTTAAATGCAGAGACGAAGGGACAGAGATGGAGTTGAACAAAGTGATTATTCCCAAACTGGAGCCTTCACAATGGAGACAAATTGTAATCACACCCTTGGGATCCTGCAATCACCAGCAGCTCCCACCCTGCTCCTCTGGGGAGATGGAAAACGAGAAAATGTGTTTTCTTCTGGTTCTTGATGCTCAGCAGAACTTCCTCGGACTTGCCAGGGGCATTTTTTCCCTTTAATTCCTCAAAATATTTAAAGACCCTTTAAAACACCAGGCTGAGATGTTTCAGCACTTCCCTGGAACAGGTTCTCCAGGAAAAGAAAACACTGAGAATAGTGTGTATAATAGTGTAATAACCCTTTCCCAGCAGCATTTCCAGCACCCTATTCCTGTCCTGCTGTCCATACTTTGTTTTATAAAAGGCACAAAAACCAGGGTTGGCTCAGGGGAGCTGCCAAACCCCAGCAGGGAAATTTCCCCATCCCTGGAAGTGTCCAAGGCCAGGTTGGATGGGGTTGGGATGGTGGAAGGAGTCCCTGGACTGAAAGAAAAGAGATAAATTCCTGGCCAGGGAGTGGGGTTCTCCTCTGGCTTTTTGATCTGCATCCATTTGGCTTGGAGCTGCAGCAGCAGAGGTGTTTATTAACTCACAGGATCCTGTTTCTCAGGAGCCCCTGATGGAAAATAAACCTTCCAGCTTGTCGGGAACAAGAGTTCAGCGACACCGAGAGCTTTCCACGAGCCACTGAAGAGAACCAGGTTCATTCCAGGGAGTGTTTTAAGAGCCCCAGCGCAGGCAGAGGAGTGCAGAGCAGCAGGTCTGCCCAGCCAGAGCCCTTCAGAGACACAGATTTACTGAAACATCCAAAAATGGGAAAATAAAATAGGCTCCTGCCTATTTTAAGAGCAAAACCTCACTCAGATGCCATCATCTTCAAGTGCCATCCAGAGGGGTAAGGGCTCAAGCAATAATCCATTTCTGGTCTCAATTAACACCTCGTGCATCCTTGTCTTGAAGGGAGAATTTCCTGTGACTCTGGGGCTCGGCTGGGGTCTGTCACTGCAGGAAGGGGCCCTGTGGCACTGAGCCACTGAAATCAGCTCTGCACGGTGACACCAGTGACACCAGTGACACCCAGCCAGCCCCAGGGAGCGCTGGCAGGCACCAGGGTGGCTGTGGATCCTCCTCCTGCCAGGAATGATGGGCATGGATCAGAGTCAAGCAGCTCCAGCTGCTCCCATTCCCTGGAACAAACCCTTTCTGTGCTTTCTGACACAAATTCCTCCTCAGCAGCCTCAATTCTGCGCCTGGGGTGGATTTCCTCTGGCTGAGAGCTGAGGGTGCAGCTTCAGGGGGGAATTCTCCAAGGAGGGTGGAGAAAAGCTGGGAGAATGCTCCAGCCAGCTCCTAATTCCTCTCAGTTACTGAGACTGCAGCAACCTGCAGCTCTCGGGGCTGCTAAAGCCAGGCTGTGCCAGGGGAAAGCAGGACCCCAAAAAGCCTGGCCCTGCTGCCGGGCGATTCTGCAGCCCCAGAGGGGACAGGGCAGCACAAATCGTCCCTCTGGTGCTGCAGGAAGCGACGTGCCATGGGTAATTCCATCAGGGAGCTCAGGATAACTCGGTTAGGTGGGCCCTTATCTCCCCGGGAAGCTGCAGCAGCAGAGTGCTCGGGGGAGATTCGATTAGGGGCTGACGTCAGCCCATTTGCCAGGAAAAACTGGGATTTGGGGTGCAGAGGGGAGGATTTAAACTGCCTGTGTCTGGCTGGAACCATCACCAGGAAAAACTGGGATTTGGGGTGCAGAGGAGAGGATTTAAACCACTGCAGAGGGGAGGATCTACACTATCTGTGCCTGGCTGGAACAATCACCGGGAAAAACAGGAATTTGGGGTGCAGAGGAAAGGATTTAAACCACCTGTGCCTGGCTGGAACCATCGCCAGGAAAAACAGGAATTTGGGGTGCAGAGGGGAGGATCTACACTACCTGTGCCTGGCTGGAACAATCGCCAGGAAAAACTGGGATTTGGGGTGCAGAGGGGAGGATCTAAACTGCCTGTGTCTGGCTGGAACCATCACCAGGAAAAACTGGGATTTGGGGTGCAGAGGAGAGGATTTAAACCACTGCAGAGGGGAGGATCTACACTACCTGTGCCTGGCTGGAACAATCACCGGGAAAAACAGGAATTTCGGGTGCAGAGGAAAGGATTTAAACCACCTGTGCCTGGCTGGAACCATCGCCAGGAAAAACAGGAATTTGGGGTGCAGAGGGGAGGATTGACACTACCTGTGCCTGGCTGGAACAATCAGATTTATCTGAGCACAGTTATGCCCCTGTCTCTGAGTTTTCACTAATTACTGTACCCCCCCCCGCCTTCCTTTGCCCCCTTCTTGTGTGGGTGACACTTTTAAAGCTGAAATTAAAGTTTTCCCACCTGGCAGCTCCTGCTGCTGGGGTTTTCCATGCCCAGGGATGCTCCAGCATCCTCCAGCAGCAAGTGAGGGTTCTGGATCTGTCACCTGGCATCACGAAAAGAAATAACACTTGCCCTACGTTTTTTGGCTTAAATTGCCCTGTAATCCAAAGGCCAGCTCGCTGCCAGCTCCTGCTGAAGATAAGAGTTTTAGCATTTCCCTGACAGGCCTGTGACATCCCACACAACACCAGACAAGGCAATTTGTTCATCTGCCAGCGCTGGCATTAAATATCCCCCTTTGTGTGTTGACAACACATTAGAGAGGAGTCAGACCCGGGGACCATTTTCCTCCTGAAACGCTGAAAATTTTGTGTATAATTCATTTCGTCGCAGAAACGGGAACTTAAGGGGGCATGAAAAGCATAAAATGGAATTTGTGGGAAGTGCCTGAACTTTTCAAGACATTTTTGTGCCCACTCCAAGCCCACTTTGGCTCTAAAAAAACTGCAGAGAGAACAACTTCAAAGGTGGGGAAGGGTCTGCTTGGAATGCCTGGGACTGGACCAGGAATTCTGGATAAAAGACCCCTTTTTCCCTCATGTTTGCAGAGCTCACTTGCTGATAACAGCTCCCTGGCACCTCGGGGAGCAGGGAAAAGCCTGGCTGAGCCATTTGGATGCTTCTGATGTTTCCATCAGCTCACCCAGGTAATTATGGGCTGGGGAGCAGCAGGGAATAATGCACAGAGAGGCTCTGCCTCCTGAGACAAAAGCTTTTTCCAGGATTTCTGCTCCCCTGGCAGCTCCTGAGAAGTTCCTGGCTGGTTTGAGACAGGGGGATATTTACTGGCACCCTAAAATACCCCTCTGCTTGTGCTTCTGGCAATTTAAGGGGAAAATGAAATGGAAAGGTGGGAAATGGGAGGATTTATCTGCTCTGCTCTGGAAGTGATGTTCAGAAAGAGGAATATCTGAGGGGTGGGGTTTGTACACTCCTGAGCACCAGGTTGGTGCCTTCCACCACAAAAACATCCCCTTGTTCTGCCTGGGATGGCCCTGGATTTCCAGCCCAGCTGGGTGTTATCCCAAGGAGTTATTCCACCCTGCTGCCTCACAGGCAACCCCAGCTGGGCCAAAACTCTCCTCCTGTTCAAGTGTTCAGCCACAAATGTGTGTATTTTGAATTTCCATGTGGAAATCCCAGAAGGAAAACCTCGGTTTTCAGGTATTTGGGAAGGTTAACATCTCTTCTGCACTGTCAGGATTATTTGTCCCCCCCAGTAAGGCTTTGAAATGAAAGCCTCGAACGGAGAGGAAAACCTAGAAGAGATAAATTCCAGACGAGAGCAGGGTTTGTGATGATCTGTGGCACCAAACCCCTGCCCTTTCTCTTTGCAGCAACTCAGGCGTTTTTCCTGCTTTAAATATCACTTCAAGAGCATCAGCTCTGCACTGCCTCCAACCCCCGACGCCCTGCACACGGGACTGCCTCGGGAGAGAGCTGGCCACAGAGAGAAAAGGATCTCTTGCTTATTTTTGTTTCTACCTTGCAATGTTCTTTATTATCAGCTGCTGGCAGGTACACACGCAGCCTCCCCGGGGGCCAGTGCTGGGGAGACAGAAATGAGTTTACTCAGATGCTGCTGTCTCTGATGCGCTCTAAAATTAGACTTTGTCTCCCTGGATTCTGTGTTTGGATGCACAGGAGTGACAAGAATTTCTCTCTCTCTTTTTCTCTATAATCCACATTTAGAGGGTGGGAGCCGCTCGGGTTTTTTGACAGAAATGGGAGGAAAAATGGGAGGAAAAAAATGCATCCTGAGGTCCCAGCTGGCAGCTTCATCACCAGTGGGGGCTGTTGGTGTGGGCTCTGAGCCAGCCCTGCTTCCAGGTGCTAAATCAGGGAGGCAGTGGAGCTGCTCCCATCCACTCCCAGGGAGCTGAGGCACCACCAGGCTGCTCCCAAGGGAGAGGAGAACACAAACAGAGGGACTGGGAAAAGGCTGAGCACGGGAGGAGGAGGAAAACGTGTCCATGAGGGGAGATAAATGGGGCAGCAGCAGGAATTGCTGCCGAGGGAAGGGCGTGGAGGGAGCACAGATGGACAGAGGGAGGTTTTTCAGGGAGGCTCTGAAATTCTGTTTCATCTCCATCAGCTCTGGACATGCCCTGAAACTTTGCTCAGCCCCTCTGGGCCCAAACCCTGTCAGAATAAAGCTGAATTCACCTGCCATTTGTCACCGTACAGAGAGCTCTCCCCCCCATTTCCTTGGGAGGTAATTAATATCATTAGAAATAATTGCACCAGGTGCAAATTCCTCTTGGTTTGGCTGCAGAACAACCAGGCTGAGCCCTTTCCCCAGGCCTGCCTGTTCCACTTAATGTGTGCTCCCAACAAGGTTAGTCCATTACAGGAAACTGGAGTTAGAGGCCCTTTTGTTTACTGTGTTACACAAATTCAATTTGTCAGAGAGCTGGGTTTATGAATTAGGAATGAGGGACGTTAGCTAAATTAAATGATAAGGCCTTGGCCAGCATCCGTTGCAGCTGAGATGGGGCTGATAAATTGGAGCAGCCAGGCAGTGTTTGGTGAGCTAAAACAAAGGCACAGTGTAAATATGTAAAAAAATCAGCATTGGGCGTGAATGGCTTGTATCTCCTTCTGCCCTGCCCTTGTGGTACAGAAAAATGGGAGTGAAGCATTGAAAAATCAGGATTTCTCCTTTGGTGGGTGCTGTTTGCAGCATCCTCACGTCCCAGGCTGCTGTTTGGTCTTGTTTTGGGGCCATCCTGCAGCTCCAGGCTGGATTTTGGGAGCAGCCTGGCACAACTATCCCATGGCAACACCTGATCCTCATCTCCTTTTCCAGGGAAAACTCTGCAGAGCTCTGAGCTGCACATTCAGGTGGAAGGGCCCCAGCAGGGAGGATACAGGGAAAAGCTCTTGGCTCTGAAACAGGAGAAACCAAGGAGAACGAATTCCACCCAGGGAGGGGGTGGGGAAGGATTTCCCAGCAGGGTTTGGGTCTCTGTCATGGGCACTAATCATTCCCAGACTGTCCATAACGCGGAGCAGGAGCTGCACGTTCTGCCTCTGGGTGTTCCAGGAGGAAAGCTGAGCTGAAATGCCCGTGGCAGGGCTGTGATCTCTTCTTCCATCAGCAGGTTGAGTCCCTTCCTCCTCCAGGAACTCGGGCAGGGATGAGGAATGCTCTGTTTGGCTTTCTGAGAGAGATGGATGGGAAGTGCAGAAGCATTTCCATGTCCCTTACTGCTGCACCTGCTTTGGACTCCATCTTCCACAAGTCACTGCTCTGCTGACACCGAAATTTATGGAGCTGGAGGCACCTGGCTCTTGAGGGATTGCTCCTTGGGTGAGAAAAATGTTTTGCTTTGCATGGTTTGGTTTTGCTGGGAAAAAACTTTGAGTTTTTCTTGCTGAGCTCTGTTCCTGACTGTTTTCACCACAAAAAAGGACAAAACTTGCCTTCAGTTCTGGGGCAGTGAGAGAGGAGGAGGAACAAACCGAGGGAAGAATCATTACAAAAGACACAGCGAATTACTCAGCTGCTGTGACATGGCCAGAGGGGGAAGAGGGAAGTTCCTTGGCTGGCTGGGCTTGGAAATGTCCTGCCTGTCATTCTGCAGAGAAAACCATCAGATATTCCATGTTAATTGTCACTTAGGAAAATCTCACCCTCTCCGGGAGAAAAGCAGCCCTGCAAATGCCTCAGTAATGATTTCCATTTACTGACAGAGACACCTGAACCAAAGGGAGTTTCTCTCTCCCATTTTCCTTCTCGCCCTAAAGAGGAGGTGAAAATTTTATGGAAAACACACCTTTGCACCTGAATGTTCATGGATTGATCTCCCAGAGCTGCTGCCAATCAAGCGTTATCTCAGTTAATACAATCTCAGTTAAACCTTCCCACCAACGTTCCTCTCCAAATCCACACAAATTCCTCACCCAGAGAACCCCGAGCAGAGCAAAGACTTCTTTCATCAGTTGTTGAACAAAATCTGAGTCAAGCAGCCCCAGCCCTGAAAGTCTTGGTCTCTAAGCAGGCAGATAATGAGAAATTTAATGCTGGGAGACAGGAGACAGCTCTGAAAAGTTATAGGAGTGGGCACCGAACCCAGAGCAGCAGCACAGGGACCTCGGGCTCCTCCCTGCCCTGCCCAGCCCGGCCAGGGGTCTGAAGGAATTGCTGAGGGGTGGGAATCGATTCTTTTACCTTTGCAAAGCAGAAATACCTCAACTAGAAGCATCATGCCAAGTTTTACCCAATTTTTGTCCCTATACTGCCTCGTGCATCTCTCAATTCTGTTTCCTAGGCCATGGCTTTGGAGGAGGAGAAGGTCTCTGTAAATATGATATATTTATCAAAAAATATCATGTAAATATGATATATGTATCAAAATATATAATATAAATATATTTATCAAAAAATATGATTCTCTGTGAAGAGGGCAAGGGGAGGCACTCAGAGGATGCACCTTTGATATCCACGAGGTAATTCAGCAAAGTCCCCGCGCTGTGAAACCTGTAAGGATTTAGGGAAAGCTTTGCCCATAAAGAGCAAGGAAAGGATTGCAGACAACCCAGAGGGGTCATGCAGAGGAAAACATTAAAATGTGTGTGGCTAAGAGGGTTCTCTGGAAAAACCAGAGCAACTGGGATGAGCAGAAGAGTTTGCACCCAAATAATCAGGGAGAGAGGCTGAATCCCTGGGCATGAGAGATGAGCTTTGTTGTGGCCTCTCCAAAGCATAGCTTGGCCCTGGAGACGTTGTTGTTGCTTAAAATGGTCCCGAAATTTCCCAGACCACACCAGAACCCCGTGTTCTTTTCCCTACAGGGCTGAAAAACAGGCTGTAAATGGGTTTGCTTTGGTGCTAAAAGCTCCCAGTGCCCCACCAGCAGCTCCACTCCTGGAGTGAGAAACCAGAGGGAGCAGAAGAGGTCCTTGGGGACCCCCGAGTTGTGCCAGCCCAGCAAAGGTGGCTGCCAGGTCACAGCTTAGATCCATCTCCTGAGTGTCTGCTGCCTATTTCACTGCTTGTTTACAGAAAAAATAAATCGACAAACAAACCAAAGCAAACCAAACCAAAGCAAACCAAAGCCAACCAAAGCCCTGCACCACCGCCAGCAGCAGAAGGATCCTGGAGTGTGCAGTGCATTTCCTTTACAGCTCCCTCACTCCATCCCCTGTTTTAAAGCAGTCTCCTCCAAAATCTCCTGATGAAAACCAGCATAAAACCCCCTTTTTGAGCAGAGGCCCCAGTCACCTCAGGTTCCCCGGGTTCTCACGAGGTGAGCGAAGTAATTTTTACCTTGCTTGGGTGATCTTGGAATAAGCTCATTAAATTAACAGTTATTAATAGCCCTCTCTCTCTGGCTGGAAATCAGGGAAGTGCTTCAGAGGGGAAACTCCTCGGGATGAGCAGGGGGAGCAGCTCCCATTCACAGGAATAAAGCACTTCCCTGATTAACAGGCTGGATGTGCCAGCTGCATGCAGAGAGGGCTGGGTTGCCCTGGGAATTGGGAAGTGACTGGTGGGACTGGGAGTGGAGGGGATGCAGGATTTACCTGGCAGGCCTGCAGGCTTTATTTTTAAATTTATATATTTTTATTTTTATTTTATTCATCAGTGTAGTTATTTTAAAGCGATTCCCTGGCACCTTGTTCTGAGAGCCACACACTGAAAAACTGCGTTTTTTCAAAGAGCCCGGGACTTGAGCAGAATTCCTAATTCCTGAACGTTCCAGGGGCAAAACCCAGAGCATTTTGCTGTGTGCTTACACCTCCTGCATAGAAAAAAAGCTATTTTTCAGCTGTAGCTGCCGCACACCCATGGCTGTAGGGACACAGCAGCTCTGCCTTTTCCTGTGCGTGCAAACTGAGACCGAGCTGGATTTGGGAGCTGGGGAGCCGCAGCCCTTCTGTATGGCAGTAAAAAGCTCTAGCAGAGAAGTTTTCAGCTCTCAGCAGCAGCTCGTGAGAGCTCTGTTCTTTCTCATGTGAAACTATGCAAAACATGATAAAGTTTTCTGTAAACAGACTTTGCTAATCTTGCACCTGTAAACATAATTAGAATTGTTGTGGTACCGACTAGAGAAATGAATGATGTGTGAATTGACCAATCAAATATAATTAGAATTGTTGTGATACCGACTAGAGAAATGAATGATGTGAGAATTGACCAATCAAATATAATTAGAATTGTTGTGATACCGACTAGAGAAATGGATGATGTGAGAATTGACCAATCACCGTGATAGATAGTTAGATAGAGGTCCAACACCTCTTGCCATTCAGGTAAACACTAAAAGAGCTAAACACATAAAAACCCGTCTTTTATTAATTAAATAATTCCATTCCGCTGACCACACTCGTGTCTCTGAGTCCTTCTTTGCCCCTGGCAGCAGTGACAGTGACACTCGTGGCAGGTTTTATCCCCAGGGATGGCTCCACACCCAGGGCAGCTCCCGGAGGGGTGACAGCGTGGCCGAGGCTGCAGAGCCACCAGCACTGCCCACAGCCCTCGGGGGACCACAGGGCTTAAAATGAACGTGCTGGGTGTGTTATTGAGGAGATCCAGGCTGCAGTGGCCACCTGGGCACTGGGCAGAGCCAGGAGAGCTCCCGGTGCCCTGGCAGAGGTGAAGGGCACAGCCGCCACCATCACGGGGATGGGCACGACCCCAGCGCTGTCAGAGGATGCAGCACTCAGAGGATGCACCTTTGAGAGCCTCCCCGCCTTTGGGAGCTGGGCACATGGAAATGGCTCTGTCCCCTCCTGCTCCTGCCTCTTCTCTGCTCCACGGCTCCTCCTCGGCCTGCAGCTGGCTCTGGATGTCACCAGAGATTAGGACCAGGCTTTTGGAGCTGGGCTTGGGTCCTGTCCTTCCCTGTTAAGCTCTTGACGGGGAAGGGAATGTTATTTACCAAGCTGAGTTTTCCCCCCCACCCCATTTTTTTTTTGTGTCCATGTGCACATTTTGAGAAAAACCCAACCCCTGGAAGGTGACCCGGAGCAGGGAGGCACCCACCAGGACCCAGAGGGCTCCTGTGCCCGGGTCAGGCCCCGCAGCCGCTGACAGGGGACATTAAATGGCTCTGAAAGGGCTTTTCAGAGCAGCTCTGGGAAAGGCCAGCCTCTGCTGCCCCGCTCTAATTCCTCCCCACTTTGTTTTCTTAACCCTCTGCTGAGCCCAGCCCCGGCCCTGCCCCACACGGGAACCCA
>VWZT01015163.1:6186-16223 GCA_013397055.1 Pachycephala philippinensis
CAGTTGTGGGAAGACTGCAAAATTAATGAGAGAAATATATTTCACGGCAGCAGATTTCCGGGCAGGTCAGTTTGCTAGTGGCAGTTTGGAAAACCACACTTCAGCAAGAAGAACCTGTTTTTCTTTCAAATATGGAAGAGACTTAAGAACTGCAATTCTGACCTAAGATCATGTGTGTTATCCTTTGTGCGAGCTGGGAGATTATTGGGGGAGGTGCTGGAGGGAAAGGGGGAGTTTGTTTTAATTTTTATCATTCTTTTATTACCTTTAATTCTGTTAGTAATAAACTTCTTTGTATCCTTTAAAGTTTTGAGCCTGCTTTGCCCTTCTTCTAATTCTTATCTCACAAAAAGTAAAATATGCAAACTAAACCACCACATTAATTGGTGCATTGGCTGGGAAACGAACTGAACCCCCTACAAGATGTAATGACAAGCTACTTAAGAACACATCACAAGGTTTTGTTTGTTAGAAGCTGATTTGCCTTTAGCAATGTTATGAGGAAGAATGTAGACATTTGATTTCCAGTCCAAGAACAAATAGAAAATGTTCTTAATGTGCACTTGTGTTTAGTTTAAATAACAATGTCAATATTTTTGTTTAAAGAAAATGTTGGCATTTTTTGGTTTTGATTTTTCTTTTCCTTTGTGGATTTTACGAAAGAATTTAGTGTTCTTTATTTGACTTTGATTTTCTGAAGACTTCTATAGAAGTGTTTCTTTCAGATCTCAACTGCACTGTTGTTGCAGAAATGTTCTGCAAAATATAAGAAAAAAATACAAAGAAGAGAATAAAAAATGAAATCCTTCATTAAAGTACTAATGCAATTAGTTAAGGACCTTATATAACCTTGAAGTAATATGGAATTAAGCCTTAATTCCACAAAACCTTAAGAATGTGAATAATATCAGAGGTCATCCAAATAATTATAAATTTGATTGTTTATAATGGAAATTTCATGGAGAATAGACCCAGTCTGTTCTGCTTTTGATGATGAAACACAGAGAACGAAAAATGGTGTTCAGAATAGGTCACTGGGCCAGTAGCCAGAAGGTAATCTTTTTCTCATCTGATTTGAACTTGATTTAGAATCTGGAAAATGTACGTTGCTTAAACCATAAAAAAACCCAATGTCAAGTTGCCAATTTTCTTTCATTTGCCAGCTCTTATGTACTAAGTGAGCGCATCAGTGGCACTGCTTTCCCTAGAAATGTTTCAGAATGTTGTCATGAATCCACCAGAATCCTTATTTTTGTAAATTCTGAGAGAAAGGTTGTATGCACCTTGTGTCAAGTAACATATATTCTGAAGCTTCTTACTAGCAGTCACTGCCTGTGAGGTATCAAAACTCTGAGGACATAACAATTCACAATCTCTGCTTCCTCTTTACTATACCATGTAAATGAATTATGTAATGTCAAACTACTGCATGTCCAGTGAGCTACAGGTCACTCTTCCCTGATGAAGTGGGAATGATGTGAAGCCATTTACAGAGGTAGTAGAACACTGCCAGTATCTTCCTGATCTGAAGGCAAATTTTTGTTAAATTTCATGTTAGGCATGTGAGGTGCTTGTATTCTGTCTAAATGCCATTCAGCAGACATGTTTTTATATGCAGCCACTGTCTTTCATTCTGGCTTCTGCTACATAAAAATGTAAGGTCCATGCAGAGTCTGAATGAGAGGGGCTGGCATAAAAATCTTTACAAATGCAATATTCATTGCCCCCCAAAAATGTCTAAGCCTATGTCCCAATCTGCTTAGACTGTCTATAAGCAGTCAAGCAGCTCTTCTCATAAATAATGGCAATTCCTAAGCACATTTTTGGTATACAATTAAAACACACTTTCTGTAACAGTAATATGATGCAATATGTATCATCTGTAGCAATGGAGCTAAAAAAGATCACTGTATTCATAACTTAAATTGACATTTTGAAAGGTTAACACAAGAGCTGCTTTGCTGCCTATGATCCATAAAAAAAAGATTTCAAGTAAGTAAAATCTCTGATGTGGACTTTCCTTATCTGGTGCCTGTCAGAAAAGACAAAACGGAGTTGCATTAGACAGGAGATAATTATAAATAAAACAAGCCCTGCTCCTGTGAGTTCTGATCTGCAAGAGGAATTATTGGTGCACAAGTCTTTCCTGGTAAATTAATTAAGAACAAAGTATTGCTGTGAATTCACAAGTTGGTACGGGAAGAGAAAAACAGGATACAGGACATTATTTTGTCATGAACAATAGATGAGAAAAAACTATTAGGTAATACTAGATGTTGTACATGTCTGATACCTAGATACATCAGTTGTGTGTATATAAAAAGATTTTAAATATGCATAGATTCTTTTATTTATGCTTATAGAAATAGACGCTTACAGATTCTTAAATGTCCTCATTATAAAATAAAAGGAAAAAAAGGAGCTTTTAAACACAACCATTCAGTTTTTTGTCAATTTGTTGTAAAGACACACTTCCTTATAAGTAAGTCCTGTTTGTTACTGATAAATGGTAATAAATATTTTGTTATTGATACCCAAAACATGACAGGACAATAACCTGGGTATTTCTGTAAAAAAAAAATTTGTGTGATTAGTAGAAGAGAGAAGTCTCATTAAAAGGTTAAGGAGTGTCATTGATGTGGCTCTAGAAAAAGAAGCAAGGACGGTTGTTGGTTCAGGAGTGATACAGGCTCCTTAGGAATGAGATGAGGACAGTGAGGATAATGATTTGCCCTTTATGTGAGAGAGCAGCTGGAGTGCATGGAGCTGGGTCCAGAAATGGGTAAGGAGCTAGATGGGAGCTTGTGGATGGATGAAGGTCAGCAGGTGGACCAGCACGGTTGCTGCTGCAGTGGGTATCTGCTGCAGATCTCCTGAAGCACGAAGAAGCAGTAGCTGAGATGTTCTTCAGATGATTGGAAGAAACATCATATTTACAGGCCCTGGTCATTATGGGAGACTTCAGCCACCCTGATATCTTTTGGAGGGACAAAACAAAAGGGTTCAATCCGTCTTGGAGATTTTCTAGAGCATGTGGATGATGGGTGATTAAGGAGCCAAGAAGGCAGGGTGCTCTGCTGGTCCTGCTACTTATGAGCAAGGAAAAACTGGTCATGGATGTGAAAGTCAGGGGCAGCCTTGGCTACATGGACCATAAGGTTGTGGGTTCATGATCTTAAAAGGGGAAGAAAGGCACAAAGCCAAACAACAGCTCTATGTTGGCCTCTTCAGGGATATGCCTGGAAGAATCCCACGGGATATATCCTTGGAGAGGATGAGTCCAGAACAGCTACAGGCCAGTCCTTTACCTCCAGTCCTTGAGAAGGTGATGAAGAAAATTTCTTAAACCATTTGCATGGTGATAAAACTAAGTGGAAGCAAGATATAGTGCTGTGAGGCACCTCTAAACAACATGATTAGTATGATTTATTTCCCCCTCACCCCATCAGAGCCTTACAGGCAGTGTCCTTACCAATTTTAATTTGGATGCTCTAGGATCCTTTCTAGAATATTCTGGAGAAGATGCTTGATTAAAACACTGCTTGATTAAAACCTAAAGTGACCCTGTTAACCTTTTTCATCCCTGGTGCACAGCAGCTGCACATTCACAGGTCGAGGGGAAAATTCTTTTTGTCCTCAAAAGTAAACCTGTATAGTATCCTTTTTATGTTTTCTCCAGTCTTTCTATATGATGTATGTCTGAACATCTTGAAAAACTTCTTCAGCTATTTTCTTGTCTGCTCTGTACTTCTGGCGAGCAACATATTTTTTTCCCCTGTATAAGGACTGGAACATTTTTGCATTTGGGGGACATGGTGTGGAGAATTGAGGTTTTTAATATGATTCATATTAACCTAAGATAAATGTGACTCCAAAGATGCAGCTCTGACTCAGTTGTGACAAGTCCTCTAATTTCTCATGATTTTCTGATAGAAGAATTAATAATGACAGTAGGTGTGACTACACTGTGATTTATGGTATTCATTGTTATTTGTGGAAAGAGGGTCAAAATGGAAACTTTGACCCTTTTGACTTGACTGTGATCTTATTGTTGTCACAGGTGCTTCAGAGAGCTGGTAAAAGAATGGAGAAGGACAAAAAATAATGCACGTGATATGTTCTTGAACCCTTGACTTTCAGCAGCTGCATTTAAAAGCTGTCATTCCATTTTGCTGCTATGTCTGTGGGGCCTCTCCATTATATGTGCAAACACAATCTGATTGGCATTTTTTATAAGCTAGTCTTGTCTGCTTTTATTACAGACATCACCTTCAGATGTGGGGCCACCACAGCCATTAAATCAAGAATATTTAGCTATTATTTGTAATAAATGTCAGCAGGGCTGAATTGAAGCCAGCAGGAAATGTTCAGGGCAGAAAACACACTGACATTCATTCATGCAAATTTGTACCACTAGTAGAATTAATCATAAAGGGGGAGGGTAGAACATACATTGCACTTACATTACTGTTTTGGCCAATTGTGATTCATCATGAAAATGAGGGCTATAATGGGTAAGCAGCGGCCTAGTGACCAAGAGCCACATTCAGAGTATAATTAGGTTGAGTATGACTTCCAAGATAAGATATTTAAAGACTCTTTAAGTATTTTAACAGGAACATGTTTCTTTGACAGGTGTCTTACTGCAGCCTGGAAATGTTTTGCTAGATTGTGGGTGGAGATCACGACAAGATTTACCTTGAAAAAAACCCAGGAAGTGTCAGTAAAGTTCGAGGTCCAGAAGTTGCTGGGAGGCTGATTTTGAATCTGTTGCCTCCTGAGCTGACATGAACAGAAATTGCTTCAGGAGCCCAGCTATTTAGTACTATTAGACTTATGCAGACTAGGAATTGAAATCTGCTGACTAGTGAATTCAGCTCTTAAAATTTTGCTTATGAGAAATACACACAAAGTTCTCCCTTCTCCAGTACTATGCTTTGCAAATTCAAATAGAGAAAACAAACTTAATTGCAAATATATTAAATACTTAGCATTGTAAAAGTGAAAAAGAAAATGTATTTTTAGTAATTTTATTCCTTTGCACTCCTATAAAATTAAATGAAAACTAATGTAAGAGCTAGGTATCACTAGATGAGGATGTGGTAGACAGCCTATTAGTATTTGATAGCAGTAAAAAACCATTTAAGCCTATTTAAATGTATCCTGGTGCAATATTTGTGGGAAATTACACACTTGAATAATCTGTAGAAAAGCTATAATTACTGTTTTCTTGTATAAGATGTAGACCTTTGCATCAAGCCCTGACAAAGATTATAATGTGAATCTGTACGTGATAAAACTCAGAAAAAAATTAATATTGTATTTTATTATTTCTCAAATTTGAAAAACCAGGGGATGAAAACATATACGTTATCTCCTGACATTATCTTGATATAAAAAGAAAACTCTTAAATTTGTTCTTGAAGAGATTAAAAAATAAGTCAGCTGACTAGAGCTGACATACAAATGTTAGGGGAATTTAGAGACAATAACTATTCTTACATTTCTTCAGTTGTAGAATTTAAACAATGAGTCAGAGAGAGCATGAAGCTGAAGTATGATTATATAATTAAAGGCTTTCATGTGGTGTTCTTTAAGCCAAATATAATTTTTCAGAGTACTGGATTTCCTGAAGTGCCAAGAAATTAAATGCAACAAATATTCCTAACCAATTTTCCATTCTCGCTGTTTAAAATTATTATGTAGGGTATTATCTTGCAGACTGTGGGAATATGTAAACAAAAACACCTAACTGCCAGAAGGAAGCAGTGTTAATTGTTTCTTCAGGGTTCTGCTTTTAGTTGCTGAAGCTGGGCAAAAGACCTGATTTCATCAGGGGGGAAGTGAATGCTTCCTGTAAAATGAAATACAGCTTCACTTCATATGATTCATTAATTCACACAGCTTAGCTCATACTACTCTGTTATCATTATCGTGTTATGCTCATTGAAAAAAAAATCATTAGAAGTCACTGTTCTTTTTTTAGGGCAAAATGTTTTGATTTTGTCTTCCATGCTGTAAGTCTTAATCAATTTTACACTGTGCATTAGTGTAAAGCATTTCTGGTAGTATTAATTGTTCTGCTTAGAGGATGCAGGTATCACTCATCATAAAATATCTTGTGCATTTTTTCATCCTAATAATACTGAGTCATAAATGGCAAGGAGGCAGAAACGACTTAGCAAAGAAACTAGTCAGCACTTAGCTAAGCACAGGTGGTACTATCTACAAACTCAGTTTCCCATTTAAATTAGGCACTGGCAGTAATGAATAGCCAATTTCTGAATAAACTAAAACCAAATTTTGATATGTCCTAGCTGTAGACATAAAAATGTGGATATATTTAATTTTTTAAAACTTCCCTTTTTCCTCCTGTTTCATTAACAGTGCTTTATACACCAGTCAAAAGCTGCCAGTGTTATCAAAGAAGTGAATCACAAATAAGTCATCTCAAATACTCCCAAAAATCATGAGTGGAGTTGGTTGCCTGAAACAGTGCAATTGATTTAGAAATTATAAATCTAAAAAATATTTTCTTGCTGGTTATGTTTCTTATTATTGTTATTTATTAGCTTTTCTTGGAAAACCTGAGAAGCAGAAGAAAAATCCAATTTAAATAAATATAAAGCTGAGATTGTTGTACAGTTCCAATAGATGAATAGAAAAAGCTTAGTATGGCATCTCCAAGAATTCTATCAGTACCTAATTTCACTAGTGTAATTGGCTCATATTCACTGTATAATGTGAGGATCCTATCTCCCCTGCGATTAAAAAACCCCCGCAAACCCCACATTTACCTTCATGTTTTTGGCTTGTTTTCCTGAAAATGTAGCTTTGTGTCTAGTAATATAAAGATGAAATAAAATACCAGTTTTCCCATGACTCCTTGTGCAATGGTAAGAGATAAGCATTTCTTGTCCTATAACTGTGGCTATATTCTGAGTGCTACTTTGTAAAGGAGCCTCTGGTGTATGAAAAGGCCAGGTGACCCATTCTTGCTCTAGAGCGCTAGAAGACAAGATAAAGCCAATTAATTTTGTATACCTTGGACTGGATGAAGTAAGATGAAATAAATACATATGGTACAGTATGAAGGGACTGAGCAGTAGAGCCCTAACAAGGAAACAGAATATGCTTAATCATTTTAGTTCTTATTTTGTTGCTTCTAGGTTACATACTGCCTTGGTAAGGAAATGCTTTATCTTCCCATCTTGCTTAATATTACTAAACAGAATTAATATTTCAATTCAAAACTTCCTTGTGATTGTTTTTAGAAACTAAAATTTCCAGTAAAGTCATAGAATAACTGCAATTAACTAATATACGAAACAGTCTCTTCTGAGACGGCTTGTGGTCTGATATTGGTGGTAAATTCTTCCACTGAATCTATTATGCAACTGTGGCTCACAAAAAATTTAAGAAGCATTAAACAGCTGATAGGGAAAATATATGGCTTCCAGTTTAACAATAGTGGTGCTGTCACCACCTCAAAAGCCATTGAACACCTATTGTTACTTGTATATTTTACTCTGTGCATTTGTTTAAAGATATAATAATCTACCTTCAGTATTAAGCAATTTACAGGTTTATGATTATGTTGCCTCTCTATGATGACCTTGATCAAAGATAGAAGGTATTATTTTCTAATACGGCTAATTAACAATTAATAAACTGAAATGTAAAAAATAATTATTAAAGCAATGCGCTTTCTGTGTACCAGAAAGTGAAGAAAATAACAATCCTTTAACTGATTAGGTTTAACATCTATTTATTCCAGAAAATTTGCGTGTAAACACACAAGTTTGTATGTAAACTTACAAAGTTTTGAGTGCTTGTTGGGAGCTATAAGAAGATTAAAAATGGATATGTGAACTACACTAATATAATCGCATAGTTTTGGGTATATCTCTCTCTAACCCTTTTATAGTGAAATCCTAAAAATAGCTGAGGCCGTTTTAAATGTTTTGGGTTATTTCTTTAAAATTACATATGCTAGTATTGTGAGTCCTTCAATGAATAGGAAGGTGGAAAGGTTTGTTGATTTGTGATGCAGAGGATGATGCACTTCTCAATTAGTTAATACTGACTCAACTACTCTAGCCTAGAATTGCAGGGTGCTTTCTACCTTTTAGCTGAGTAGTAAAACTGTGTTCATGGTAACTTTTGGCCATTTCATGGTACATTTTGCAAGAATAGGTTTATGTATTCTATTGTCCTTGGCTAGATTCCAACTGCAATAATTACATTATGCCTTTCTAAAGTTACTTTTGAAGTATCAAGTATAACCTTCCTTTCTTTTCCTGAAGTGGAACCAAAATTGTAATTGCTTGGTTTTTTAGTGTTGCACTGTGTCTGCTTGGGGGAAGGAGAGGATGTACTTTCAAAATTTTTTTACATGTCAGTGTATTGAATCAAAGTAAGATCGACAGTAGGGCTGAGCATATTCGATGCAATTGTGCTGTGAACATGATATCTTACAGAACATGGGCATCTGTTTCAGTTAAAAGAAGTTTATGAGTGGTAATGCTAGCTTTTGCTGTAAGAGTAAAAATTACATGGAGCATGTTGGAAATAATTCACAGAGCAGTGACGTGACACAGAGAACACATCCATCTGATATGTGACTAGTTCAGACCAGGTCTGCCTTTGGGGGCATACTCTGGGCAAGAAATATGATACTGACATTTGGCCTTCAGTCTGACACTGAGACTGTTCTTGTAAAGCCATCATTTTACAAATCCAGAGAAGTACCTGCCTGAAGAATAGGCGAATCCCTCCCATTTACACACAATTAGTAATGTTTTTTCCTAAGGATTTTAAGAAAACTTTCCTCCCTATCACCCGATGAAATGTAACTTTTCTGTGCTTTACAGATCTATTATAGTCCTATGCTACGTTACTACAGTGTATTTATTTTACCTGTGAAGCTTGTGTGTTTGTCATACAAATTTCCAAAAATGTCCTTAATTTTTTATTAGTTTCTGTGTAGAATGAAGGGTATGCTAAAATGGCTAAGTGGGCATGATAAGATTCCAAACAAGTTGATCCATTGATGTACACTAGCACAGAAAAACTACCTGAGTGAGCACATGTATGCTATTCTTAATCCTAGTGTTTACTTCAGCATAAAATGATGGATATATCCATAATTTGAAGTAAAATGTAATAGAGAGACATCCAAGGTACAAAATCAGTTTGCTGCATCACACAGCATAACATTAGGCAGAGATAAAATTTTGAATCTCAAAGGTGCTTTCTTTGTAGGATTTTAAGCTTTCCTGTATAGGAATAAATGCGTTAATATCTAAGCAGTCTAGCATCAATAATGTTAAATTCTTTAACTCTGCTTATCAGGGCATGCATGTCATATATTTTTGGGGGGTTTTTTAATCTTTCTGATGTTTTCTAAATGCTACTAAGCTCTTGAAATGTGCAAGTGTCTCTGATCATAATCTGTGGATATTCTAATTCTTTCTCATGCACAACTGATCAACAACTGATGGAGAATAGCAGTCAAAGAGGTTTTTTTGAGACTTAATACATTTTCCATACTGTATTATCAATCCTTTTAAGGTGAGTAAAGTCTTATGAGGTTTTTGGAACTTTTAACAATCATTTTAGTGTTTCACCAAGTTTTGGCACTTGTGGTTTTATGTTCTTGAATGTTCATCTACCTGAGGACTAAAATATCATATTGCTATAATCATAATAATTTAAGGAGGTAGAGTTTCGAACTACCTGTAACTGCAGTAGGTGAAACCTGGTTGGTTATCAAAGATTTTGAGTACTTCTATGGCTTTTAAATTCTGCAGTGAACTTGCTTTCCCATAATCTCCTGGTGAACATTCTATCTAAAATGCCTGGTATCTCTACCTCAGCTGGTACCACCCTGAAACAGGATTTCTAAAAGCTTTTTTGCCCAGTAGTAGAAATACCTTTACATCTTAAGATGTAAGTTAAGTGTGAATGAAGGGTGATGAAGATTTAAAAATAGGAAGCAAAGTGAATTGTACGTCACAATCCTGCCCTTATGAACT
>VWZT01015164.1:4529-15017 GCA_013397055.1 Pachycephala philippinensis
AAAAGTGCTGTGAGGCAGGAAAAGTGCTGTGGGGCTGGATAATGCTGTGGGGCTGGATAATTGCTGTGGGGCTGGGTAACTGCTGTAGGGCTGGAATGGGATGGAATAGAAATAGAAATAGAAATAGAATAGAATAGAATAGAATAGAATAGAATAGAATAGAATAGAATAGAATAGAATAGAATAGAATAGAATAGAATAGGTTTGGGAAGGGACCTTTAAAGCCCATCCCGTTCCAAGCCCCCTGAAGTGAGCAGGGACACCTCCCACTGTCCCAGGCTGCTCCCAGCCCCAGTGTCCAGCCTGGCCTTGGGCACTGCCAGGGATCCAGGGGCAGCCACAGCTGCTCTGGGCACCCTGTGCCAGTGTTTTACCACCCTCATTGTAAAAAGCATTATCCTTATATCTTAAATCTCCACTCTTTGAGTTTAAAACGATCTCCCCTTGTCCTGGGGGAAATAAGGCACCCCAGGTGTCTGTGAGGAGGTGTAGGTGAGCATCAGTTTTTGTTTTCTGGTGGAAGAGCCTGTGGAACGTGGCACAGATTTATCTTGTGCCAGCCCAGAGCTCCTGCAGTGGGTGCTCCCTGGAGCAGGCTGGTGCCCAGGGGCTCTCTGGGTGCATCTGGAGGAGGAAACAGCCTTGGCCTGGTGTTTGTTCATCCCAAGGATCCCAAATCCATGGGTTCAGTGCTCCTTTCTCAGCCTGGAAACCCAAGCAGCCGTGCCCAGCTCTGGCAGCAGCAGCCTGTGCTGCCTAACCCCAGATTCCATGTGGGAATTGGGTGTTAATGGAGGGCTTGGGGAATTCTCTCTCATCCTTTGAGTGACCCTGGGCTGCACCAGAATTCTGGGAGCCAGTGGCACTTCCTGGCTTCTCCTCCTCAGGGTTTGCAGCAGCTGCTGGCCGCAGATGGGCAGAGGGCTCGTGGTGCTGCCTGCAAAATTCAACCCCAAAAGGGATCCTGTAGGAAAAATTGTACCTTTTTTGCATCACACTGGAGGTTTTCCAAGACAAATCTGTCCACTCTGCAGAGCTGTGCAAATAATTGATATTCTTGGTTTTCTTGAAGCTCAGAAGAATTGAAAAATTCCTTTTCAGGCCGATCCGGAAGAAAAATAGATTGATTTGAATTTTTGTTGTTGCCCAGGAAATAAGGAATATCTTTTTGGGTTGCACAGGCTCGAGTCAAACAGAATCTGGGGCTTATAAGTGCTTCGTTTAGATTTTGAGCACATCTTACAGTTCTTGCTTTAAAAAATAAATGGGATGGATTTTGCCTGTATGAATCAGGAAATTTGAAATGTCAGAGACTGTGTCACTTCCAGTTTTTGAAAATGAGTGTCACACTCTGCTGTGGGAATGGTGCAGCACAAATGACACCAATCCATGCCGTGGTCTTGCTGTAGCTCCACTTTGGGCTGGAAATAATTTCCCTGCAGCTCTGTGCCCTCACTTGTTTCAGCTCCAGGAGTGCTGGAGAGTTGGAGGTGGCCCTGGTTGGTCCCACTGAAGTTTGTCCCCACAAACTGCTTGGAAAACCATTTCTGTAACCCAAACCATTGCTCAGAGGGGATTTGGGAGTGAGGAGGTGCAGCTCGATGCTCCCTGGTGATGTCCTGCTCTTCCCAGTGCCATGAGGGTTCTGGGGGAGGCTGAGGGTCCCTCCCTCTGCCCTGGGGCAGTGTTTGGGTTTTTGGGCAGGGGGAGATGATGCTGATCCCTGGGGCAGTGTTTGGGTTTTTGGGCAGGGGGAGATGATGCTGATCCCTGGGGCAGTGTTTGGGTTTTTGGGCAGGGGGAGATGATGCTGATCCCTGGGGCAGTGTTTGGGTTTTTGGGCAGGGGGAGATGATGCTGATCCCTGGGGCAGTGTTTGGGTTTTTGGGCAGGGGGAGGTGATGCTGATCCCTGGGGCAGTGTTTGGGTTTTTGGGCAGGGGGAGATGATGCTGATCCCTGGGCAATGTTTGGGTTTTTGGGCCGGGGGAGATGATGCTGCAGCTCTCACAGCTCCAGTGAAATGCTGTTTTCTCTCTGACTTTCCAAACCACCATCGTTCTTGGGAAGGCAGCAAAGCCACCCTCCTTGGGGACACCAGCTTGGCCTTTCTGGGTTTTTTGGTATTTTTTATTTAGATTTCTCTTTTTTTAGGTTTTTTAGGTTTTTTTTTTTTTTTACTTTTTTTAAATCTTGGAGGTTTGTTTGTTTATTTGTTGATTTGGATCCGCTCGGGAAGTCGATCTGGTGATATTTATAGGATTTGTGGTTGGCTGATGGGAGTTATTTTGCAAGCAGAATTTCTAAGAATTCTCCTTTCAGCCAGCTTTTTCTCCAACTTAATTTCCTCCCCTTCCTTCTCTTTTTTCTCTTTTTACTATTTTTTCTTTGCTTTTTTTCTTATTTTTTTGGTTTTTGAGGGAGCCAGACAGACTAAACTTCTGAATTTCCCCCCTGTAATTACTGCTTTTTTTTAAGTTTGAAGAAATTACACAGCTTTGTGTGCCTTCCCCCTTTCTTACTTTTAGACCGATGTGGTTTGACTTTTTTTTTTCCCTTTCCAAAGTAAAATTACCACCATTTCATGCTATTTAAACAAGCCAATCGTACAAAACTGGGAGAGAAGGTGAAGTCCCACAGTTACCCTCCCAATGGAGAATGTTTTAGTTTCAGCCTCACAGCCTGTCTATAAATGCTATGTGGGATTTTTTAAAATAAGGATAAAATTTGTGTTTTACAAGGATAAAATTGATATTTTGCAAGCGCAAATATAAATATTCCCTTTCCCACAAGCATTGGGAGGAGATTTTGAGTGCCAGCCTTGGAGGGGATCCTTGGCCGAGCCAGGACCTCCTCATGGTGCTGTTCCTGACACCATCTCTCTGCAATATTTATCAAATTATGCAATTTTTTTCCTATTCTAGATCTAATTTTCTGCCTTGAATTGTGTTTTTCAAGTGTTTAAATTTTCATTGCTTATCTCAGAGCGAAGCTGGACATTGGCAGCACGCTGCATCTCTGCAGTGCTGAGGGATGGAGGGGCCCAAAACGTGCTTCAAAATTTACCAAAAAAAGAGATCAAACCAACCCCAAAATGTCCAATTCTGCCCAGGGATTCCCGTGGCTCCCACTGCCACCCCAGTGCTGAGCTGGGAGCTGGGAGCTGGGAGCTGGGAGCTGGGAGCTGGGGCAGCTCCCTGGGGACACTCCACAGCCCCTGCAGGGTTGAAGGGCAAAGGTTCAGCCTTCTCAAAGCTTCTTCCAAAAAGTGCTTCACCATCAGCATCTCCCAGGCTCCCACAGGGACACCTCCCACTGTCCCAGGCTGCTCCCAGCCCCAGTGTCCAGCCTGGCCTTGGGCACTGCCAGGGATCCAGGGGCAGCCACAGCTGCTCTGGGCACCCTGTGCCAGGGCCTCCCCACCCTCCCAGGGAACAATTCCTTCCCAATATCCCATCCATCCCTGCCTCTGGTAGTGGGAAGCCATTCCCTGTGTCCTGTCCCTCCATCCCTTGTCCCCAGTCCCTCTCCAGCTCTCCTGGAGCCCCTTTAGGCCCTGCAAGGGGCTCTGAGCTCTCCCTGGAGTCTTCTCCTCTCCAGGTGAGCACCCCCAGCTCTCCCAGCCTGGCTCCAGAGGGGTTCCAGCCCTGGAGCAGCTCCGTGGCCTCCCCTGGGCTCTCTCCAGCAGCTCCAGGACTTTCCTGGGATCCCAGAGCTGCACCCAAGGCTCTGGGTGGGGTCTCACCAGGGTGGGATGAGGGAGGAGAATCCCCCCTTGCCCAGGTTGCTGGATGAGCCCAACACAGCAGAGCCTGTGCCCAGCCTGTGCCCGTGCCCCCAGCCCGCTCCCCTCGGGATGTGGCTCCCCCAAAATCCACCCTCGGGGTCCTTCCCCCCCATCCCCTGAGCCTGGAGCAGGGAGAAGGTTCCTGGCAGTCCCCGTGTGCCATGGAGGTGCCACAGCCCCTCAGATGCCCCAGGCAGGGGCAGGAGGTGCCCAGCTCCCAACAAACCATGTTGAGCACAACTGGGATTCCCCGGATAAATAACTCCTATTTTAATTTTTTTTTTTCCCCGTGTGCACTCGTAGCTTGTTAGATATGTTTGTTTTATCAACTTGGAAAAGTGCCTGTAATGGGATTTTTTAAAAAATCGATTTCCTGAGAGTTTCCTGTGAAATTGGAAGCCTGGAAAAATGGGTGGATTTCTGAAATGCTATCGCAGGGCTCCTTCGCCCCTTTTTTCTCCCCCCCAAGTAAAAAATAACAATACCTTCCTCCCCCCCAAGGTTTCATTCCATATACATTTATTCTTGAAAAATATTTCCAGCTGTTTCTTTCGCTGGGAAACTCATACCATCTGTAAACAACTGCTCCATGCACATAATTCTGTTGTTTTGCCCGGTCACTCTTTATTTTCCAGCTTTTATAATATGAGAGTTCAGAGTAATCAGTAATGCCTTTTCTCCTCTTCACCCTCAATTTGATTATTTTTCTCATAAAGAACGGAGTAAGGAGAGCACTGAGCAACAGGAGATGGAAAAAATATTTTGATTACTTTTCAGTTGCTTATAATCAAGGAGTAACTCTTTAAATCCAGACCAATTTGCTGCATTGATTTATTCATAATTTTAATTTCATGACTGTTTCGGGGAAAAACAAAAGTACACGAGGTTGAAGCTTTTTAATACTGGTTTGAACATTTGTAGTTTTAGGTTAAAATTTATTTAATGTTCCCTTTCTTCGGTTACTTCTCTGGCGCGTGCCGCTGGAATCTCCCTGGGCTGCCAGGGGAGAAAAAATTGAAATTCAAAGCACAAATTCTGCCAGTACTTTCAGCAAGTTCATAAAATTACTCAGAAGAATATTGCCTTGACTCAGAGGGGAGTGCTCCCAGCCCTTGGAGCTGTCTGGGGCTGCCTGGGGTGTGGGAGCTGGGATGGGTGACAGGGTGGCAGGGACCCCTGGGTGCTTCGGGGCAGGACTGTGCCACTCCTGGGGCTCAGCACCCACCCAGCCCAGGGGCATCGTGGTGAGCTCCCATTTCCTCCTTGCTGATGTTTTTTGTGTTATTATTTTGGTTGTTTCTCGAGGGGAAGCTGCAGCTGAGGAAATAGGCAGCGCATTCCTGCAGCCCCAGGAGCTGACTCCATCCCGAGTGGGAAATTCATCCTTTGGGGGCTGCCCTGGTGGGTTGGCACAGGCAGAGGATGAGGAGGGCACGAGAGATCTTTGTCCTTCGTGCAGGGGGTGCCCTGAGCAAACAGCCTCAAGTTGTGCCAGGGAAGGTGTGCGTTGGATTTTAGGAAAAATTTCTTCCTGAAAAGGGTGGTCAGGCAGTGGTGGAGTCCCCATCCCTGGGAATGTTGCAGCGTGGATGTGGCACCTGGGCACAGGGTCCGTGGTGGCCGTGGCAGTGCTGGGCATGGCTGGACTCGGTGCTCTCAGGGGACTTTTCCAGCCTCAGGGATTCCAGAATTCCAGGGGCAGGGCTCTGCTGGGATCAGCCACGGGCTCAGGGCTGCTTCCTTCTCCTTATCCCCTCCAGGGGATGGTGCTGGGCTTGGGGCAGGGGCAGGGACAGGGACAGCTCGGGGGTGGCACAGGGCATGGCCATGGCACAGGGCATGGGGGTGCCCCCAAAATCTGGGACTGGGGCTTCTCTTCCCTCTCCTTATCCCCTCCAGGGGCTGGTGCTGAGCCTGGGGCAGGGACAGGGACAGGGACAGCTCGGGGGTGGCACAGGGCACGGGGGTGGCACAGGGCACAGGAGTGGCACTGGGCACAGGGGTGCCCCCAAAATCTGAGATTGGGGCTCCCCAGCATCCGCTGTGCCGGCAGCAGGGAGCAAAAATCCAGATTTAAAAAGGGCACGGGCACATTTACGGGTCCTTGTGCTCTGCAGATGTTTTGGTGGGATGTGGAGCTGCTCTGCTGTTTTTCCCCCTCCTATTTAATAAAAATTAAATAGGAAACTGCCAGTGTCTTGCCCTTTGTTTAAAGAAAAGAAAAAATGAAAAAAAAGAAAAGCACTTCCTGCATTTTCTGTGGCTCTGAAGTTAATAACCCCAGACAGCGCAGGTAGCAGGCCTGCAGTTATTTTTATGGCACATTCCTGTGTCAGACCTGTTTTCAGTTGCTTCTCCCTTTGCCAAATTTTAATTATTTGGGGTGAAATTTTCCATGCTGGGCGCTGCCGGCTCCTTCAGAAACTGAGCGTGTGGTTTGTGTTTGGACAAAAATTACTCAGCTGTCTCTGGGGAGGCGTTTGGGGGAAGCAGGGTGGGGGTTTGGGGTTTTTTCCCTTTTTTCCCCTCAGGTAAACAAACAACTGAGCCCTTTTACCCCTGGAGAGGGAAGAGGGGCTGGGGTGAGCAGGGTCTGCTCCTCCTGCACCCCCCTGGCAGAATTAGGGACCTCTCCCTTTGGGATGGGGTTGGGAGGCAAATCACAGGGGGTGGCTGTGCATGAATAAATAAATAAATGAATAAAGAAATAAATAAAGGATTTAAGCCCTTTTCCCCCTGGGGAGGGCTGTGGCAGTATTTGGGGGGTCCCAGCACCCTCATCCCATCCGTGGGGCTGATCAGAGCGGGGCGGCCGTGGATGCAAATCCCAGCGATTTGAATAATTGTTCCTAATCATAATTTAAGTGATCAGGCAGAAAGCCCGTGCTTAAATCGTCTGAAATCTCATTTCACATTTTTATTGCTTTTAGTTATTTTTTTGTTTTGCTGTAACTGTTGAAATGTTGGGGTTTTTTCCCAATGCAGTGTAGCCCTCTCGATAAACATGGATTTCTCAGGTCAGTTCTGCATCTGCTTGGACTCCTATTTTTTGACACGTTCCCCTGTTAGGAGATGTTGACTGATACATTTCTTATTTATCACATGATTTACTTTTTGCTTACAACTCGAGTCGAGGAGCATATGGCCCGAAACCACATTCTGCTCGTGTGCATTTTCATTTAAAGGATATTTATTAGTATTAGTTAAACAAAACTCCCCTAAATGCACCCAATGTGTAGAAAAGCAACTTTAGGGAATCATATTTTGAATTGTAAATGGTTTTATGGGGCAGACTGTGTGACATTCTCCAGCCTGTTCCAGCACCCCACATAGTCAGCAGATGCAAATTCTGCTCCTCTCCTTTCTCAATTAGAAATTAGGAAATCACCAAAATAAATTATTTGGGTAAATGGGAGCGCAGGAGATTTCTGTTCCCCCTCCTCAAAGATGTTATTTGCTGGGAGCTGCTCTGACCCATTTTGGCACGTTCTGGTTAAATGGTGATCTCCAGCCTTTGACCCCTTCGACTTCCTCGTGGTATTTTATTCCTCAAATGCCACTTTTTAGAATTTAGATGGAATGTTCTATTTTAAATGGATTGTATTTTTGAGTGAACAGGCTGGGGGTGCTCACCTGGAGAGGAGAAGGCTCCAGGGAGAGCTCAGAGCCCCTTGCAGTGCCTAAAGGGGGTCCAGGAGAGCTGGAGAGGGACTGGGGACAAGGGATGGAGGGACAGGACACAGGGAATGGCTTCCCACTGCTAGAGGCAGGGATGGATGGGATATTGGGAAGGAATTGTTCCCTGGGAGGGTGGGGAGGCCCTGGCACAGGGTGCCCAGAGCAGCTGTGGCTGCCCCTGGATCCCTGGCAGTGCCCAAGGCCAGGCTGGACACTGGGGCTGGGAGCAGCCTGGGACAGTGGGAGGTGTCCCTGCCATGGCAGGGGTGGCACTGGGTGGGATTTAAGGTCCCTTCCAAACCCAAAGCAGTCTGGGATCCTGTGGATTTGTTTCAGCATCCAGAAACCTTCAAGGCAGCTTGAGCTGATCTCATTCAGGCTGAGCTCGGTGCTTTGCTCTGATGGGTCATCTCCAAGAGCACCTTGGCTCTGTGGAGCCGCTGAGATGAGAGCTCTTCCCTCTCGTGGTTCCTTTCTTTCCTCATTTTTTCTTCCAAAATAAGGAAACTGCCCAGCACTGGGCGTTGTTGGGGTGTCTGTGCAGGGCCAGGGGCTGCATTCCATCATCCTTGAGGGTCAGAACATCCTTCCAGCTCAGGATGTTCCCTGGCTCTGTGATTCAGCGGGTGCTTTTCCCGTGGAATTCTCCTGGCAGGAGCCTGCCCAAGGTCCCTGAGATCCAAGGCAGATCTTGGGCTGTGTGAGCTGGGTTGGGTTGGCACAGAGCTCTTGAGCAGACAGCAATTGTGAGGTTCCCATCTCTGGGGGGTTTCAGCACCCCAGAGCTTTCTGCCCTGGCTCTGTATCCAATCTCCTTTTTCCCTTTTCCCCCGTTTTTTGTACACACAGATCTAATCTTCCAGAAAATGCCCCGAAGGTTTGAGCAATCTACCAGTTGCAGGAACCCATAAAGCTTTTTTTCTTTTTGCTTTTTTTTTTTTCCATTGTGTAAGCATGACAAATCATTAATTTTTGATTGATTGCTTTGAATTATGGGTGCTCTGACATCCTTTCTGTAGCTGAACAGCTGTATAACAAATGAACATATCAGTGCTCACAAAAGATTGGAGAT
The DNA here is from genome assembly GCA_013397055.1 of Pachycephala philippinensis. Classification (NCBI taxonomy): domain Eukaryota; kingdom Metazoa; phylum Chordata; class Aves; order Passeriformes; genus Pachycephala; species Pachycephala philippinensis. The sequence goes on from VWZT01015164.1 coordinate 13,066, forward strand.
CTAACAGAAGCAATTACATTGTCAGCTCCTCCCTTCTGGCTTTTCCCAGGCAATGGAGAGGAGAAATTTTTTAACAGAAATTCCTCAAGTGGCTCACAATAATAATAATAATAATCATCATAATAAAAAAAAATTACCTTTTTGTAATTGAATTAGATTTTTATCTCTTCATTTCCAGTGGATTTCATATCCCTTCGAAGCCAGGTTGTGTTTCTGCTTTGTGTAATTTGGAGAATCCCTTTGAAGAAAATTTTACATGAAGAATTAAAAAAAAAATAAAATCAAATTGCAATTTTTTTTTTGGTTGCTATTCCTTTAAGATTTCAGAATTGCACCAGTGCACTAAATGTGACCTCCATAACTTTTAAATTAAGAATTTATGCTGGCTTGAAATTTATGAAATATTTCAGCATGAAAGAAAGCCTTTTTCCCTCAGGAAAATTGAGCAATAAATCACAGCACTCTCGATTTACTGCCCTACAGCCAGCCAAAGATAGGATTTTTTTCCTTCCCCCCTTCATTCTGAAAAAAAAAAATATAAAAAAAAATGTAATCATATAAGACAGCTTAGCTGCTATCCTCCCACTCTCTAGAATTTTTAATTTCAGCTGTTTCTGCTTGGATTTATTTCCAATATTCCTGCTCGGCTTTTCAATTTCCTCAGTTATTAAATTTTAATTCAGTGCATTAGCATTTAAATTAAAAAAGGGTTTATTTTATCGAAATCGTTGGCTGGCCCCCATCCTGCTGCACATGAATTGCCTGTTTCTGCCATTTGCACAAAATGTGAAATGCAGCTAATATCTTTTAACTTGTATTTGCACAAATTCAGAAATAAAATTTCTGGGATTGGAATAATATTGTCTTTCCAAGGAAGGCTCTCATCAGCGAGCGGGGGAAGGAGGCGAGAGGAGGCCCTGCTCTTGCAGGGGCTAATTAGGGCAGGGGGCTAACGAGGGGAGGAGCTGGGCCTGCCCTCCAACCCCAGGCGGGGCCATTCCCGCTGGGACAGCGCCCGGAATTTGGCCATTCCCCATTTCCCACCTTCCAATGGCGTGGTTTGGCATCGAGGGCTCATTGCTGGGACTGGGGCTGGACGAGGGCGACCAGAGGGGATCAGCTCTGGAGGAGCCCCGTGGTGGGAATGGGGTGGGAATGGGGTGGGAATGGGGCTCCAGCCCTGCCCCAGCCCCACATCCCGGGGTCCAGAGCTGGGAATGGGGCTCCAGCCCTGCCCCAGCCCCACATCCCGGGGTCCAGAGCTGGGAATGGGGCTCCAGCCCTGCCCCAGCCCCACATCCCGGGGTCCAGAGCTGGGAATGGGGCTCCAGCCCTGCCCCAGCCCCACATCCCGGGGTCCAGAGCTGGGCATGGGGCTCCAACCCTGCCCCAGCCCCACATCCCGGGGTCCAGAGCTGGGAATGGGGCTCCAGCCCTGCCCCAGCCCCACATCCCGGGGTCCAGAGCCCCACAGGACCCCGGAGCTGAGCGTGGGGCTCCTGGGGAGCCCCAGAACTGGGGTGCAGGAAGGGTTGCAGAGCATCCTCATCCCTCTGAACCTAAACCCCGTTTTTGTTTCCATCCCTCAGGCCGAGGAGAGCAGCAGCAGCGGGCGGAGGAGCTCTTCCAGCAGGTAGGGCTGGCTCTGTGCCCGGGCGGGGTGTGCTGGGTGCTCTCCAGCCTGGGGACGGGGTGGCTGCACGGGAGGGATGGGTGGGAGCTGCCAGGGCCCAGTGTCCTCACAGCCCTGCTTGGATTTGCCTGGAAAAGGGGATGGAGGAGTCTGAGCTCGTCCTGGCCGCGGGGGCTGAAAGCAGAGGGGGTTTGTGTGGTGTGGGGGTTCCAGCTGAGTGCCCCCAGCCTGAGGCTCAGATGGAGACCTTGGGCTGTGCAGGCCCTTTGCTCCCACTCAGGAGGAGAGGACAGAGGTGTCCATCTCACCTTTGGGGTGT
>VWZT01015177.1:0-10742 GCA_013397055.1 Pachycephala philippinensis
CATGAATGTAACTTTTTCCCCTCCGAAATGTGCCAAATGCCACCTCCAAACGGAAATGAAGAAACTTGGGGGCTGAGTTTTGTTTCCCGTGGAAAAGGGGCCAGAGTTCATGTCCAGGCGCCTAACATCCTGTGGTAACCATTTCATGGCAGGCACTTGTGTTGCTCAGAACATACAACAAGATCTCTTATTCTCACTAAAAATCTAAATTTAATATAATGCACAGGTGGGGTTTTTTTACTCAAATTTATGAAATAACTTATATTAAAAAAATTGTAAATGATACTGAATTTGGATTTTTACGATCTTCCATTTCAGTCACATCCTGGCAAGAAAGTGCCCTCACATTGCATTGGGATGTACTAAAAGTGCTGCAAGGTTTCTGTGGCCTGCACTGCTCTTGTGCCAGAAAATGCTCCCTGACATTTGCATGCCAAGTGCTTTGCATGGAGAGAGCTGAGTTTGTACAGCACATAATGTGCTTCAGAACCACTTTTGTGCCCTTACCCTGCCTTCCCTTGGTATTACACTCCTGTGGTCCTTAATGAATGGCAAGCTTTCTCTGTAGTTCTTCTGGCAACAAACCCTAAGACATAACCAAGTTTAAAATAATGTACACTGTGCCTCCTCCAGGATGTGAGACATTCTACAGGTGCTGATAAGACACTCAATATTACAGATTTGACAGGGCTATCCAGGTACAAAATTTATTTCTCCCCCCTCAAGGGGGAGAAAAAAAGCTCCAGCAAAGTCTGTTTGTAAGAATGGTTTGTCATGTTGATCTTATAGCTGTGGAAACCACCACAGAGCTGAGTGATGAGGGAACACATCTAATGTTAGCTAGAAATGTTATAGAGAGACCACAGAAAAAGGCACTGGTGGAAATAGAAACAATTCCACTGGAATAAGACAGAACATTGTTTTTTCTACAAAGCTGCCAGAACACAGGATCTCTTCTGTTTGCAAAGGCAAGATTTACGGAGTATTTCCAGAAAATAAAGACTGCTTGCACAGCAGTAAAACAGTTATTCTGCCACCCATACAAAAAAAAAAAAAAAAGAACATATCATCGGAATTTACTGAATGCTGAATTAGGTTGTTTGGGGGAAAAAAAGAATAAAAAGAAAGAAAGAAAAAAGGCATAAATTCTGTTCTGATGAGTTGCTTCCCCTTGTCATTCAGAAACCCATCAGGTAACATACCTGCAGTCCAACCTTATTAACCACCTTTTTGTTTATGGACACCTTTTGACAACTCTTCGAGTTTTACCTGTAGGGATGACAAAAATATTCTGTAAAAACTTTCCAAATCTGTAGTGATTACTCTCTCTCTTCCAGAGAGAATGCCACATAGGCTGGCCTGAATAAGATATCCTAAAAAAATATGCTACTTAGTATTTCTGAAAATTAAAGTTTCTTCAAAGAGAAGCAGATTTTTAGAGAGGTTTCAAGATAGATACCCAGATACAAATGCACCCAATTAATTAATCACTATCAAAAAGATAAACTTTGTTCTTTCAGCTGTGAAAAAACCCAACCATGAAGTAGAAGACACTAAATATTTTTTACATTATATGCTTATAAAAATAGTGTATTAGAAAATAACATAGATTTGAACAAACTGTGCAGAAAGTCTGTTTTCAGTGCCATGCTGTGCTAGTGACATAACTGTCAAGTCTTGTGAATTCCCAAGCCTACTGTATCACTTTGCCATTCTTCTTTTAAATGTCATGTGGAATTTAATATATTTAATATCAACAGGTATCTAATTACATCTCTGTGTCTCCTTATCAGCATTCACCACCACTCCAGACATCCTCAAATAGCCCTTCACTGGCTGCAGTTCCCAGACCACCCCTCTTTGAGCAGATCTCTCTCCAAAAATACCCTTTACTCTTTCTGCCTCCCACTGTAAGGTGAATGCTTTTATTCTCCACTCCCTTGAACACCTGGAAAGTCAATTTAACTCACTGTTTTCCTTCAAATTAACATCTTTGTTGTCCTTCCCACGGCTGTTTCATTCCTGCTTTGGTGCCCAACCCTTGGAGAGACAGACACACCCATTTTCTCTGTGTTATCCCCTCCAATCACTCATGCGCTGTCAGGTTCCTTAGCAGAAATCCCAGTGTTAGCGGTCAAATCCTAAATCCTCCTCTGAGGTTCTTGGTGTATCCCACAAGGTAATAAGTGACATTTTACAGAGCATGCAACACCTTGAAGTTATAATCCCCAAATTCAGAAGGTCCTTTTCCTATATTTTTGTGAAGCACTGCATACAGAACAGGAAATGGCTGCTGAATAGTGACTGTGTTAAATAGCAGCCCAAGCTATTTCTACACGTTGAAAGTCAGAACCCTGCTTGGAAGAGCCCAATCCTTTCTCAGTCATCTCCACCTGGAGAAACTGAAGACAAATAATCAAGCTTGTCTGTATTAATAATAATATTTTTGAAATATTAACCTCCATAGCTGTGAGCTAGTCAGACATTAATTAGAAAAGAGAAAAAAGCAAAGAAGGATTTAGTAATTTCACCTGACTTTGATTTCTATGCTTTAGTTAATCATCTATGAAATAGGGTACTATATTTACCTGTTCTGCAGAGATCTAACAGTGATAAATCAGTTGAAGAGGCATTGATCAATCTAAAAGAAAAGCCCCAAATTCAGGAATAAGTTTTAAAAGGAACATCCTTTGCACAAATATTTATATCCTCTTTTAAAAAATTTATTCTTTACGGAGAAGTCAAAGCTAAACTGCTGTCTGGAAAGCTTTGGGGGAAAAAAATCCAGTTAGTGTTTAACCTCTCATACAAGTCCCACATTTTCGTTCTCATTGTTAAGAAAATGTGTGTCATCTGAACTGGTCTGCACACACACATCGTTCATTACACAGCAGCCATGAAAAATTAGCCTCGCATTTTGTGCATTTAGATCCTATACTCCCTGTCTGTGGAAAATGAGATTTTTAATTTTTCTTTAAATGTGGTGAGGAAAGCAAGCTTAGAACTGTAATCTGCTTTGTAAAACCTTTGACTGATTAGGTGGGGACTGAGTGATAAATAATACTTCCTCAGAAGTGACCTGTTGTTCTACCACAGCTGTCACGACTGCAGCTTCAACATTTACCTCTGTCAACATGATGCAACATTTAAACCTTTGCACTAATGCAGGTCCTCCCTCAGCCACCAAGCACTGAAAAATCCAATCTGTATAACCAGAAAAAAAAAAAAAATCCAGTCTGTATAAGCAGAACTACCATTGGACAAAAGGCTTTATACTGAGTTATGCATTCTTAAAAGAAATCTTTCTGTTAGAGTCACAGTCAGCTGTATCTACTGATTATCTGCCAGCTACAGAATCTCTTTCCCAGCTTTGAAATATAAATATGTGCACATGTGGGTTAGGGTTGTGTGTGCTCTCAAAATTATGTCTGTATGAGCTACATGAAGATTTGTGAATTTGGGGTATGACGCTACAAGGCAGCTGTACTTGTAATCCATTAATAGTTTTTCCTTCTATTCTGTTAAATTGTGTTTGCACTTGAATATACTTCCAGCAATATATTGTGGCAACGAGTTCCTAAGTTTAATCATGCTTGAAAACACTTCCCATTGCTTTAAATTTTCTGCCAGATAATTTAATTTGGTGTGCAATAAATCTGGTGTCAAGGGAACTTGTGAATAACCACTCTCTAATCACTTTTTTTCATGCACTCCATGATGTTACAGAGATCTGTCATAACCTTGTCTCCAGCCATTTCTTTCCTGCTCTGAAGAGCCTCAGTCTGTTTAATTGGTTCTCATGTGGAAGTCATTCCATATCTCTACCATATCTCACCTCTTTTTTCAACCAAACTATACTACTTGTGAAACTAGCCTGGGTGAAAGGGGAGGACAGGAACTGATAAAGCACTTGAAAAATACTTATGTTTTTCCATAACATATTTTATTCTTTAGTTTCCTCTTCATTCTTAGGGTCTTTCTTGCCTTTTTGGCAGTTCCTGAACAGTCCCAGAACTCTCCCCAAATGACTCCAAGAGCTCCTTCCTGAGTGGTAATTTAGAGTGTAGCAGAGCACGCTGTCAGCCTAATAATGATAATATAAATATCAATTAAAAGGTAATTAGCAGTACTAAATGGCAAACGTGCCTTTCTGGTCCAGTTTGACTTGGAAGGAAGTGAAAAGATTTAAGATCATCTAGTTTTGTAGTGAACTGCATTGCAGAGTCAATGGATAAATACTCTGTCAGGTCTATCAAGGGGTCAGAGGCAAAAAGAAGTTTGCAACCAGAAGCTGCAGAACTGGAAAACCTGGGAAAAATCCAGAGCTCTGGGCATTTCTACTCTCCTGCCAGCCTGTATCTGGGAGACTTGCTGACAAACGCTCCTTTATCCCAGTCTATTGGTCGGTCCCCGTATGTAAAGGGGTGAAAAAGCCATTCACCACACACACCTGGACTGGTTCTCTCCTCCTATTTATCAGGCTAATTCTATATAAGGCTACTTTTACGCCTCTGTTATACATACACACAGTTTGTCTTCACTGAGAACACAGACAGAAAACAGAACAGCTTTGAAGAGCTTTACCCTGCAAGTCAGAGCATAAACTGTTCACTGTTCTTACCCACCACTCATGAATAATTTAAATACACGTTATGTCAACATTATTATATTGACTAAAAAAATGTTGAAAACCTAAATTACTATTTACTTTCAGCAGTATAAAAGTTCAGAAGCAAGACATCTTTTACAAAATACTCACCACTGTCATACATAATTGATAGAATAAAATCAGCTACTAAATATCGCTTAATAGCTGGCTTTGTTCTGTAACGATAATGTATATGGAATTCCTGTTGAATTCAGTGGGATAACCCTCCAAGGGAAGGCTGTGGGAAAATACATACATCTATTACTAAATATATTTAATTTGCATATTTATTAACCAAAAGAGAAAAAGGAAAGAAAACATGGATTTGGCTGGGATCTCAGTATTTTCTCCTGGTTCTGCAAGCTGCAATAAGAGAGGAGGATGCTGTGCTGCTGGTTTGACTATACCCCTCCCTGCTGACTGCACAGGGACAAAGTCAATCCAGGATTTGTTTATGGTGCATGGCACAGAATTAATAACATTCCACTGAAATGGCTATTTCTTGAAAAAAGAGAAACAACAACATACAAAGGACAAAAGATCCCCAGCACCTCACTACTTCCCCTTGGATTCCAGCAGGTCAATATGGAATGGGTCAAACTGTTGGATCTGAGAGCCAAAGCTTCCAAAAGCCAGTGTGTGGCACAGAGCTGTTGGAAAAGGTGTTCACTGGAAAGAGGAGAAACGAACACATTACATTCTAGTCAGGGAAAGAGCCCTGCTGGCACCGTGTGGGCTCAATCAGACACATCCAATTATTTCTGTAGCAGGAGCTTTTAATTGTCCCAGTGGATTCTAGACACCTCTCAAGATTTTTTAGTATTGATACATAACTCTATGTCCTCAAAGCATATTTTTGGATGTGAAATTTCCAATGGGCTTATCTTGATGATGTGCCCAGTGCTTTCAAACCTAGGAGAATTCTGGAATTTATCCCACTATGGTATCCCATTATGGTGGATTCTTGGGGGTTTAGATTCCACAGGAGCTTCTAAGTTTTGCATTTAAGTAAAAAGAGCATGCAAGTTTAAAATTTTGAACCCATCTTTTTCCAAACCAAGATTATCTTCGGCATTCAACTTGTTCCATGTGCAAATGTAAATATAGAAAGACACATTTGCTGAGCAATTGGGTTAATGAACTTGGAACAGACCATACAGTGTGTATTAGTGACTAATCCAAACTACAGAGAAACAAACATGGTACAAGCACTGCCTTCTCCCTCTCTCTTTCACAGGCCTACTTTTACCTTGGCTGATTAAATTTTACTTTTGACAGCCTTTCCTTAAAATGAGCCCAGTCCTGAAAGCTGCATCACATAAAACATTTTGTGCAGTTTAGAACTTGCTGAGTGAATGTCAGCAAGGCATATGACGTGTGATTGTGCTTTTGCACGTGTGCACATACAAGGCTTTCATTAAGATTCAATCATTTAGTGTTAAAATTTAACAGTTGCTATCAGTAAAGACATACTACATCGCCACCAGGTCCTGAAATTCTCAGAATACAATTTCAGCAGCTGAACAGCAGCTCTGGGTGTACCTGTTATGGGTTTGTGTCACTGTGAGTCTCACTGATGTCCTACCAGGGAGGGCAGGACATGAATCTTCCTTCAAATTTTCCTTTTTGCTCCAGGGTGGCTTGGAATCCAGACACTGGCATAAACAGTAATAAATGACTGTAAGGTCATCTTTTTTTTTGTCTTTCCTGACTTCCTCATGTGGCTGTCCTCCTGTGGAAAAGAAGAAAGACTGAAGTTAAAAAAGTAGCATGGGAAATGAAGGTAGAGCCAATAAAACTGTTTATTGTGTTCATCACACTTCCTCCTCTTCTTAGCTTTTAAAAGAATACTTAGATGCATTTCTAAATTGTTAATGACTGCACTTATTAGCATTTATTAATATTGAGAGTAGGATAGTTCTATGTTTACCAGGATATATAATTTTCATTTATTTCTAATATGCTTACAGTACTTTATAAATTATAAATACAGTATTATTTGTATTCACACATTTACACTACTGCTTATTATTAGCAATTAAGCATTTATGTGAAATCAGATTTGGAGGCAGAGGAAATAATGTGACTGATTTGTTCGAGAAAAGATGCTGACACACTGCTGGTATTCCATTCCACTTGTTTTCTGTTGGAATCATGCCACTGGAGGTGGTAGGATTATATATATGAGGCCAAAGTTTCAAGGTGTGCCTCAAATTCTGTTCAGTTTTTCCTAGGTTACCATATTGTGGGCACAGATAATAAAAAAGATTAAGTTGGAAAGATTCACCCCAATGAGCAGAGTCTTGGCCAAACCAATCCAACAGAAAACTGAGCTTTTTACAGGCTGTCGGTGCTGCTCATTCACTTCCATGAGTCTCTTTGACCTGTTTTCTCCTTCCATCACACTGTCTCTCGGGAATACTTTGTTCCTTTCCCACCTTTTCTAGCTATTCAATTAGGGACGTTTTAGAATGCTGGATACTCAATGTCACTCTAGTAAATATGATACTTTTCTGTTGAGAATTACTTAGCCTGTCTGTGCTTTTTTGGTCTGTTTTTTTGTACTCTCAGGAGAGATTTTATTTCTTGTTTTTATTAACGGTTATATATTGTTGTCTCAATTCATGACTAGAGCATGATGGCATCTCTGATGACTGTGGAGAGTGAGTTTTCCAAGTTGAGAGTCAGTTCATGAGAGGAAGGTGGTACCTGGTAGTAACAACAGGCACAGCAAAGTGATGAGAAAAGGCTGCTGGAGATAGATGTGGTTTCGATGCACTAAAGCTCCAAAGGTCTGTAACCACCAGAAGAGTCCGTCTGTCCTGCTGAGCAAGGATTTAATCATCACTCAGTGAGGGCTGGCAGGTGGAAGACAACTCCAGTGTTACAATGGCCATTAGAGGTGCAGTGGAAGCCAAAGGACTGAAGACAATTCAGTGATCAAATGGAGAGAAAACCTGAAGAAGGTTGTAAGTAATAGGTGTGGAGTCATGAAGAAACCCAGCTACTTCTGCTGAGTGTAATTCTATTTTATTCTTAATGCTGTGGGGTCCCACACACTAGGGGAGCAAAAGCATGGCACAAGCTCACCAGGTTTTTTCTTTTCTTTTCTGAGACAGCTATGAAACCTCTCCAGAGTTCACTCACCTTTTTCTGCCTTCTAAACTTCCTCTTTTTTAACCCACTTCAAACAGTTTTTTCCCCACGCTTGCCGAGTTTACAGCTGCTCACTTAGCCAGACTTTAAGCGTCATCCCTTTCTAGTCCATCTAAGAGAACTATCTCAATAGCAAGGAATGACAGAAACTGGAAATTGTCGCTTCTTGAAACCACTGCCCTCAGATCACCCAAAGCCCTCTGAGATGACTTACATGTTTATTTATTCCTTTGACTCCTCCACATCAGAGGAATATTTGGGTGGCTGGAATTCAGTTCTTTGTCATGTGCCCCCAGCCTGCTGGGCTGGTTCTGGTGTGCTCTTCCTCTCCAGTGATTCCTGACCAAGTATATGAAAGCATTCTCCACCTTGCTTCACAGAACTGAGGTGATGCCTGCCAAAAATCATCACAACTTGGGCGGTGTTCCAATCACATACTATTAAATTGATTTCTCTGTTGCCCACCAACTTAATTTTTAAAGGTGAGTTCACATTCTTCTATACACAAGAGTTCAACCTTAGCATCTCCCTCTGCAATAGGATAACAAAGGACAACAATTCCCCAGTATGAACTGGGAGAACTTTCCCTTATCTCTTTCAACATGACACAGGTGAACCATTGGATGTCTTGAGCTCAGCGTTGCTTTGCCCAGTACTTGGTTCAAAAACTCCCTGTCTAATTCTAATTTATAGCAGTACTGGACTCTCTGTGTGAGCTCAGCTGTCACTGCCCTGGAGTTGCGTGTTCACTGCTGAATTCCATATGATCTTGGAAGGCTGCACTGTTTAGGAAAAGGGAAGGAGCCAGTGCAGCCTGTCAGTGAGCAGGAGGGAACAGGCAGGGTATTACCGCAGGAGAAGGAAATAAAGGAGTCACTACACTGTGCTGCCTGTGGGATGACAGCAGAGATTAAAAAAAAAAATAGAAGTAGAAAAAGCAAAGGTAATGGCAGTGAAAGGGATTTGGCACACAGGTGCTCTGCAGCCTCGGAGTAAAATGTTACTAAGAATGTTGCAGCTGATCCAAGTCCAAGGAGTATCTTATCCCACACCACAGAACACATCCCTGCCAGTGAATGTGTTGCTGACTTTTGAATCAGGTGTCATTAGACTGTATAGATTCTTTCCAACGCAATCCAGACTCGAAAGCTGGGCCTTATTTGTTTTACTGACAAGTAATAACTCTCTTTTCTTACCAGAGGAGTTAAAGCACCCAAAGGCCACAAGATGCTCATCACTCTCGGGCACAGGATATGACTCTTGGTGAGGGTCCTGTGCAGGGCCAGGAGTTGGACTCAGTGATCCCTGTGGGTCTCTCCCAACTCAGCATGTTCTGTGATTCTGTAATTTCAGGCACCAAATTCACCAGTTGTCAAGGGGAGCAGTTTACTCCCTCCTTCCTTCTCAACTATGGCAAAAGAAATAAATAACAGAACAGGAATGCAGCATATAAAAGAGCTGTAATAACCATCTGATTTAAACACAAAAAATATCCATTCATAATTCCATATTTCTGGGCTGTTTATGAATGATCCTAAAGGTTCATGGGCTCTTAAAAAAAACCCAGTAAAATAAACTCAAAATTAAAATACAGAGATAACCAATATACTCTTCTGCACTACAGATTTACAGCATATTGCTGGAATATGACAGCAAATATTTCTCCATTTAAATTCAGGCATCACAATACCCTGTTTAAACAATAACTTAATAAATTTAGCTGGGCTGCCTATTTGACAAGTAGGCAAGAATCATTCATTAAAATGCAAATGTAATCAAGGTGAAATTCGGAACACGTTTATTAAAGTAATTGAGCTTCACTCAACTGTAGTCACAGCACAGATTTTCAAGTGCCGTTCAGACAAAAGGATATGTCTAATTCTTCTACATTAATATCTTTATCAGCATGAACATTAAAAGAGTTTTCTGAGCAGTAATAATGTACTGTGGAATAATGCCAGTTTTCTCTGCAGGAATATATTATTACAGATAAGGGTCAAAGACATGCACAAAAGTGACCCAGTAGTGCACTGCACGTACAGAAAATTGGTTGCAAGTGTATTTTCAGTGCTTGGTGTAACTATGCACTTACTAAATTACTCTGTAAATCCTTTAGAGACTCAAGGTCATCAGTTAATTGGCCATTAAAGTGCTGAGGAATTGAACTTTTACTGCTAAGATCTGGGATTCCTGGTGCCTTTGACTAAGAAACTACTCATAAAAATAAAAGGAAATCCTAAATTTGTCTTAGTTATGATTTAAGTGCTAGTAAAACATTAGGAAGCTGTAATAGTAATGTCAGAAACTTTTTCATCAGGGTAAGGACAAGCTAGATATTTACCAGGGTTTTTTTTACATCATTTCTACTTGTTTAAGTACCCTGGGTCATCTTCACTGCATTCAAAGGAATCACAGTAAGGAGGTATTTGTCCCAGAAGATCAAATTTTATAGTTGATAATGTCAGCTGTACGGTGTGCAAAAACAAATTTGGGGAGAGATGGTTATTAAAGGACTGATGTTATGCCAAAACCTTGCTCAGCTCAGCTGGTCTGGCTCCCGCCTGAACAGAATAGCCAGGAAAATGGGAAGAAAATTGCAAAGCCCTTGCTGTCCCACTAAAGTTCTATATTTGATGCAATGGGTGGTGTCACCAAGTGCTTCAGGCTCTAACTCTTCCTGCTCATCTCTCCCTCTGCCCCATTCCCTGAGGCTGGAGTTGCAGACCATTTATACCAACTTGATTCTCTCTCTAAGGCTGAAGATTCCTGGTGAATATTTTAAGTGGTAAATAAAGTAATCACGCATCTATCAAGAAATGTATACATAGGTATTTCTCTGCTCATGGAAATCTTTAGCCACCATTTCAGAAAATGGCTTATTCAATTTTCTTACCTTAATGGAATCAGCCTTTATATCTGTTGCCGTGGGGGTTTGTGC
>VWZT01015179.1:0-33602 GCA_013397055.1 Pachycephala philippinensis
CCCCTTGTCTTATCCTAACAGGCCCTGGTCCATTGTAGTCCATGCCATGATTTCTGTCCTTGCCACCCTCTGAAATAATTTTCATAAATCAGCCCTTTTGATTGCTGTCTGAATTATCCTGAACATGCAGGGAGCAAACTGAGGCATCTCACACGTTCCCTTCCTACTTCTCTGCCCTGGCTGTGGCTATCAGCCCTGGTCTGGCGCACATTAGTCAGTGGTGCCCAAAGACCCAGCTGGGGGCCCTATTTTGGCATTCACAGATGAACCACCAAAGGCAACAGTTTCCGTGGCTCTTCTCTCACCTCTGTCCTTCCCATCTCACCCACAGGCCGTGACGTGCAGCTGCTTCATCCCGCTGTATTTTGGGTTTTCCCCTCCAACGTTCCGTGGGGTGGTGAGTAGCTTTATGGGCTGGAGACCCTGTCCCAGCTCAGGCCCAGGGCCCCTCCAGCCTCTGGCCTTCCTCCAGTGCTGGCATTAAGGATCTTTCTACCTGGGTTTGCCACCAGCGTGGCTCGAGCCTGTGTTCCCACAGTGTCTGCAAAGGGAAGAACAGGGCCCCAAACTCTGACCTCACTGCAGACAGGACCGAGCTTCTCACAAAATTGTCCATCTTCCCCTGTCCCTGGGGTTGCCTCAGCTCCCTTCTGCTGCACTTTCCTCCCGCTTTCATTGCAGTAGTTCTTTGGCTGGAAGGGAGGATCAGGGCATGGACGTGGAGCAGGGGAGCAGCGGGTGGGGCTGTTCCCTGAAGGGCATCTCTGGAGCCCCAGAACCTCAGCCTGGCGTGGGCCTGGCTGGGGAACGAGCCCCGCGTGTTTGCCCGTGTGAGCAGCACTGCTCTCCCTGCCCAGGGGGAGGCTCAGGGCTCCCTGTTTTCTCTCCTAGCGCTACGTGGACGGGGAGCTGGCCATGTGGACAGCCGACTTCGTGTCCCGCACCACCATCACCATCTCTGCCTTCGCCGGCGAGTACGACATCTGCCCCAAGGGCGGCCCGGCTGCCTTCCTGACCTTCCAGTTCTCTGATTGTATCTTACAGATCTCAAAAATGAACCTCTGTCGCTTACAGCATATTTTTCAGTTTCCCACACATCAGGTGAGCTGCTTCTCCAGGTAGCCAGAGCCACGAGCCCCCTGCAGCAGCCCAGCTGCCCTGACTGCCCCCTCCCCTGCAGGCCATGGACCGCTTTTATATCCGGGGCTACCAGGACACGGTCTCCTTCCTAAAAAGACTGAGTAAGTGACTGGGAGTGAGGACAGCTAGGTTGGGTGCTTCCCTGACATCGTTTGTTTGCTGACACGAGGTAAGAAATGCTGCCCAGAGTGACTGGGGCAGAGAAATGCTGTATTCCTGGCACTGCCAGGATTGCTTGAGTCCTGGCCTCTGCGGAAGCTCCCTCTGGAGCCACGCTCCCACACTGGGCATGACACAGCTTTCTCCCAGGGAACACAGGTCCCAGGACCTCTAGACGGCAGCGCAGGCTCAGGTGTCCTGTTTGATAAGCCCCTGATGCACAGAGCAGCAATGTCTGGTGACCCCTGAGCCCTGGGCTCAGCAGTATCCCTGTTCTCCAGTGAACCCAGTCATGCCTCGCTCTGCTGCAGAGCTGGCAGTTGAGCAACAAGCTGTGAGAGCTGGCTTCTCTTCCCACCAGGTGATTTCCAGGTGAATTACTTCGAGGGCTTCACGCTTTCCTTGGCCAATGAATCACGTCAGAAAGGTGAGGAGACCCTGCACCTGAAGCCACAACTGAGAGTTCTTCACTCCAGAGCCACGGGTCATGAGGATGACACCAAAGAGAATCCAGGGATCAGCCAGGCAGCGGATCAAGAAGAATAGGAAGCCCCACACCACCTTCTCCACCCCCAGCAAGGTAAAGAACCAGCACTTCCTTTACCCCATCAGTTGTCAAGTGACACTTGCCCAGGGCTGGCAGGGCCCCAAGAGGCTCTGGGGCAGGTGAGAACACCAGGAATGGGAGAAAGTTCCTTCTCAGGTCAGGGCTTACGTGTGAGGCCTCACACTGAGCCCTCACCCTCGACTTGGGTGAGGATTGAGGATTTCATTTGTGCCTGGGTCAGAAGGGCTCCATGCACAAAGAGCTCTTTCCATGGAGAAGGCCACGGATTTCCTCACCTTGGCAGGCAATTACAGGTTCTGCCCACACATCCCTTCATTAGGGGTGTCTCAAGGGTTCAAGCTGCCTTTGCTGTGCCAGCCAAATCCAAACTTCTCCTTAGGAACTCTGGCTGCAGCCACAGAAAGACTTAGTGCAAGGAAAGCACCTTGGAGCTGCAGGTAAACCTCTACCTCTGTCATTCTGAATCAACACAAGGCAGGTTTAAATCCAAAACTGAGAGTTTGCTCCAATCCTATGCAAAATAATGCCCACTCCCATTTTAGTTTTGCATGGAAAACCTGTGAATCCTCAGCATTTCAGTTTCCAGTTTGTTGTTACTAAAAAATACAAAGAAGCATCTGGTGAAATGCAAAGTTTCTTTCAATTTTACTCTTTATTTTCTTTTTCTTTCTGAGTCTTTCAACATTTCAGAATTTATCAGCTTAGGAAAAATTACACAGCATTTTCAGCCCGGTGATTATTTAAAATGTAGCCACATAAATTAAACAAAAAGTGAAAAAATACACAATCTGCTATATCTAGGAGGCCCACAATAAATGAGGAATATAAAAGGGAAAGAATAGGATCGTTACCATTCCAGGTCTGAAAAGAAAAGCTTGGAAAACATAAAATGGAAGCAAGAAAGATATTTCCTTCGAAAATAAACAAACTCTAGACCCACTAAGAAATGCAGGACACAGTGTTAGGCTGTAGAAGTTGCTTCCCTGGTTGCTTTTTTAAAGGCTCCATCAGTCTGAGCTTCGTGGAGCTTTTGGAAGCAACACAGTGGGAAAGAGGTTTCTTTGGATGTTGGGCAGCTCTGGGCTATCAGGAATCTCTGTCTCTGGTTTGCAGCTGGGCTGCAACATTTTTGACCAGCCTCAGGTGAAGAATTCCTCCTGCGGGAGGAGTCAGACTCATTTGTTAGGCCAGAGAGCAATCAAGGGGTGAGTCCAGGTGCTCCATGTCCAGAGGAGAAGCACATCACATTTTCCAGTTTGGGAAGGAAAAGCCTGACTGATCAAGGCCAGGAAAAGGCTCTTTCACTCTTTGTCTGTGCAATGCCAGAATATCATTGATGCTACCAAAGCAGCAGGGGGATAAACTTGTGAACAACTTGTACCTGACTTCTTGACCAGGTGATATTTCCAGAGCACAAGTGTCTGGAGCCTGCAATGCCACGAGGCTCGGGCTGGATTAGCAGGTTATCCACAAGGACTTGTCTCTTATCCATGTGCCCAGCAGGACAGCTGCACAAGGAATTGCACCCTCCTTAGAACCCAGGCTGGAAGCAGAGTCTGGCCTAACGCACCTGCAGCCAACAGCCAGAGGCACAGGCAGGACTGGGCACGTGCTTGGCTTTGTTGGGCTCAGTTTCATGGATCAGACTCAAAGACTCTTCCCTCTAGACCTGCAGAGGGATCCAGCTCCAGAGGGAGCTCCTGCTGCCTTGGGTTGTCTCCAGACTCTTACCTCATCCACCTCAGGCTTCACATTTCTGCTGAGTTCAAAGCAGAATGAGACAAGCAACAGCACAGGGATACAAGGGTAATATTCTGAGGATACCAAAACCTGCTGCCCTTTAGAAAGCAGGAGGAAGGGAAGCAGCTCCGACCAGGCACTTGAATCCAATTTGTCCCACAGGAACTGCCAGAGGTGTCTGTCAGACTGACCAATGTGGTTTTATTCCCTTTAGGGCCACGTCAGCCACAGAAGAGCATTTTTCACCCCACTGCTGCCTTTGGCCCCAGTTTATGCTTTAAAGAGACAATGAGCAACTTGGAACCCAGCCTGAAGGCAGAGCCCGACCTGCCCTGAGGAGCTCGTGCACTGTGACAGCAATGTCACAGCCCAGGCAGGGCCACAGCCCCCCGATGATTCCCATGGTCCACCCCTAGAGGAGGCATTTCAGGCTGCTGCTATCCCCACTGGGTGCAGCTGGGGGTCCCACTTTGCTTCCTTGGGGTGAAACAAGCTCCTGCACAAGATGATTCCAGTCAATGCCAAACTTTGCCTCTCTCCCTTGCCTCTGGCAAAGCCTCCTGTTGCCATTAGCTCCAAGCTCATGTCTCCAAGAGGAGACAGCACCAGCTCTGCTTGCTTGAAAAGATGAGGGATTAATAAAGCAAAACCCAGGTGATTTGAATAATGAATTCTTAAATACTTCTTTCTTGCTCATTCCTTTGAGGTTTGGAGCAGCAGGGTTCTGTGCTGAGACCTTTTCAGTTTGGGGGTCCCTTGCCAATTGTTTTTTGTTAAAGTTCTCAAAGGTTTACTAATTATTTTGTGATCAAGCACCAGATGGGGCAGGTGGGATACACTGGGCAGTTCAAACTGTGCTCCTGTTTGTGGCTGAGGTTTGCAGATGCATTTAATGGATTTGGAAGTCCAAGTCCTGGAGGAGAATTTTCTTTGGGGCATTTTAATCCCCATTTCAATACGGTACTGCCCCAGGCTGACTGAAACTGTAATATCCTGCCTGGAGGTGGGCATGGTGCTTGCAGCAGCCTGGAGAAGGAGCTGTTGGATAAGTGGGAGGGAGCAGAGGTGCAAAAGCAAATCCTGGGCTGATTGTCCCTGCCTGCAGAGGGCTGGATGTCTCCAAGCCTTCCACTTTGCCCTGTGGCAGGAACAGCTGGATTTGAGCAGCCTGGCTTTGGCTGCAGTGCTGGAGAGATGTAAATCCATCCAGGATGGATGGAAGACAGGAGCAGGCAGGATCCAATGCAAACGGGATCCATCCAAATGGGCCAGAAAGTTCTAAGGGGACTGGAGCACCTTCCCTGTGGAGCCAGGCTGAGAAAGATGGAGCTGTTCAGCCTGGAGAGGAGAAGGTTGTGTGGAGACCTCAGAGCCCCTTCAGGGATCTGAAGGGGCTACAGGGAAGCTGGAGAGGGACGCCTCATCAGGAAATGGAGGGACAGGCCAAAGGTCAATGGGGTCAGTGGCTTCCAACTGCCGGAGGACAGGGTTAGATGGGATATTGGGAAGGAATCCTTCCCTGTGAGGGTGCTGAGGCCCTGGCACAGGGTGCCCAGAGCAGCTGTGGCTGCCCCTGGATCCCTGGAAGTGTCCAAGGCCAGGTTGGACGGGGCTTGGAGCAACCTGGGATAGTGGGAGGTGTCCGTGCCCATGGCAGGGGGTGGAACTGGGTTATCTTTAAGGTCTCTTTTATCCCAAACTGTTCAATGATTCTATGAAATAAGCATCTATATTTCTTTTTGCAAACTCATTCCAGAGAAAATATTCCCAGGTCACTGATTTCAACCAAAGATGGCAGAACACAGGGTACTGGACTTTCATGCAGCTCTCATAGTTAACTTTGAGTCTGGTTACATCAAAGCTGCTTTCAGCTACTCCCCACGTTCATTCCTGCGGTCTCCAGGGCCCTTTGGATGAAACTTCCCTCTGTTCCATTTCCCTTTGTGCAATTAAACAGGCTGTTTACTCCAATAAACAGCTGCTGCTGTTGGGATCCATTTGTTGCCTGTCTGGAACCAACAAACGTGGGAGACACGGTTGAGGCAAAGCCAATCCACAGCCTCTGATGTGCAGCACGGATTTGGGATAATTAAGCATGCTACCAATTAATTCTGTGTGCAGACCAGTGACACTGGGTGTGTTTGCCTGGGCCATGCTCTGTGTGTGGCCATGAGTTACAGACAATTGCAGAAGAACTCATTTCTTTGTGAAATGTCAGGAGATGCAGCCTGCAGGACTCGGAAGTAGGGGGAAGTTAATCTTTAGGTTTCTCCATCCTTCTGCACAGCTGCAAGTTCCGGGGGGATCCAAATGCGCTCCCGCCTCTACAGACAGGAGAAGCAGGGCTATGGGGAGATGTGAAGCTCAAGAACTGATAATTGGTAAAAAAACTTCAGGGAACCATAGAAAAATTAGTTCCTGCACAGTGTGATGCTCCCTAAGGCTTCCCTCTTTCTCTCTCTCTCTCTCTCTCTCTCTCTCTCTCTCTCTCTCCCTCTCTCTCTCTGTGCCTCTCAGGAATCCCTCTGAAACTTTTTGAGTGGGAGGAAAACACTCAAAACAGGGCATTTCCTGGCAAATGCCCACCTGTAATGTGCATTAAAGCAGGGAAGGGATGCTGCTGGTGGGGGGAGGTGGAATGCACAGGGAAAGGGCTGGGCTGTGAGGTCTGCAGGTGAAGCTGCCCAGTGGCCCCTGCAGCCTGGGGCGGGTCCCAGGAGCAGCACCGGAGCTTTACCTCGGCCATCATGGAAAAGCAGGTCAGGCCTGAGCAGGGGCACTGCAGTGGCAGCACTGCAGACAGAACCAGACAGGTTCTGAAGAAAAAAACACTCCCCAAAAATTCCCTCGAGAACCAGCAGCCGTGCTGGTGTGTGCTGGTGTTGCCCACCACATCCCGAGGCAGCGCTGGAGACCCCCGGGGTCCTGCCAGGATGATCCTTGTTACCTGTGGGAACAAGGTGAGAGCTGAGGCAGGGTCGATGTCCTGACAGGGGTGAGCAGCCCCAGGAATGTTTGACCCCAAAGGGCTTTCTCACAGCTGAGGAGTTTGCAGCTGCTGCAGGGTGAAATCATTACAAGTCTCTCAGGCAGCTGCACAGGAGGGAACTCTCAAGCAGATTTGGGGGGGGATATGCCTTAAATCCTTGAGAGTTTAGTGCCAGAACATCTCTCAGGATCTTGGTGAATGTGCCTAGTGTCCTGCCAGGACAGAGCCCAGCAGATAAATATCTGGAACACGAATGTATTGCAGTAGGGAAGTGGCACTAAGCTGGTTTGTAGCTCTTTTGAGAGATCAAAATAATATCACAGGGATAAAAAAATAGCTACTTTTAATGTGGGCTACTCCAGATTTGGAGTTTTTAGCCACACTCAGCATCAGTGACCCATGGGCGAGGTTCCCAAAGGTTTCCCTGCTCTGTACCCTGCTCTCTCTATGCTGAGGGTCTGCAGCCCCCAGCCTCTCACCTCCTGTCCACGGCTCTCTTAGGCAAACCAGGCACCAAGGTTTGGAGGAGCTTGTGGAGTCGTTGTACCAGGGAGCTGACACCTTCCAGCAGCCCCCACACTGTCTTCACCCTGCAAAAGCAAAGTAAACAGGCTGAGTTTAATGATGGCTAAAGGCAGCAAAAGGGGAGCGTGTTCATGGTAAATGCACACTGTAAAGAGAGCCTATGGAACACCATTCCCAGCCACACCCGCTCTCCCTTGGATCTTGCCTTCAGGGAACATCAAATCCCTTCGTGTGTCCCTTCAGCTGCCCTGCCACTGCTGAAGGCACAGCCCCTGGTTTGTGGGGCATTCCCTAATGCCTCTGTTGGGATGTTCTTACCCCTTCCTGAACAAGGCTGGGAGCCTGTAGGGCTGCAGCAGGACCATCGCCAGTGGGTCCTGCAGTCCATTCACCTGCTCCTTCTTCCACAAGCCTGCACCCAGGAATGACCGCACAGAAGGAAATAAAGACCAGTAATTACAAGCAATGAAATAAATGCAATAATTCCTCTTATCCAGCTCAGGCAGGTACTGAAGCCCAGGCCAGAGTCCAGCTTGAGCCACTCTTACAAAGTCTCTTTGCGATGGAAATATTTTCTATAATAAGTAACTCAGTAATGTCTTAAATATAATACTGCCCCTCTTGAATGCTGCAGCAGCCCTAAACCCAAGCTGAGCACCCCAAATCCTCTACCTGGCAGGAAGTAAGGGGTCAGGCACTGAGGGACCCTTTTGTACAGGCCGGGGTATGTCCCATTGGATTGTCCAGAGTCGTTCTTCCCACAGGTGCTGCCGAAGCGGAAATTGCCATCAAAGTAGTTAAAGCCAAAGGCATCTGGGAGACACGGAGAGAAAGGGATGATGTGTGTCTGTGTCACACTTGGAGGTGCCCCTCGGGTCCTGGGGTGCCACTTACTGTTCCTGTACAGGAAAAGGGCAGTGTCCTGGTACCCCTGGGAGAAAATGTCATTCAAGACCTGCAAGGAGAAACACTTGAGGTCACTAAAGAGCCCTGATCCCAGTACTATAGGATCTATCCAAAGCTGTTTGACTGTGGAGGGTTCAGATGGCCCGTTTAGGAAGGCAGCAAGCACTGGTTGGTTTCCAACCACCACAGCACCCCTCAGAGAAACACAGAATGGTTTGGGTTGGAAGGGACCTTAGAGATCACCTCTTTTTTTTGTCTGGTCTTTTGCAGGTTGTGGACCCCATCCCAAGCCGGCCACCCATCAGCAGTGTCCCCCCCAAAAAATGTACTGCAGAAACAGTGGAGCTGCCCCCTCCCTTTGAAACCCTATTAATTAACAGTGGAGATTGAGCTGAAGCTTAAATCTTGAGAAGGCAGGAGCGGCATTAATCTTTTAACCAAAACTAAGCTGGGAGAAGTCCTGGTGGGCTCACCATGGTGCTGGGTGGAAAGAGAGCATAGCTGATCCTGCACAGGTTCTCTATGGAGATCTGGATGCTGCCGTTGAAGATCTGGAAGCAGAAGAAAATGGCGGGGCAGTCACGGGGGCAGATGTCCAGCTCGCCGGTGAACGGGGACACGGTGATCACAGGCTCCTCCAGGCTGGACACGGGCTGCAGGCCCGTGAAACCTCCATCCACGTAGCGCTGGGGGAGGAGCAGAGGGAGAGTTTGCTTTGGGGACCTTGGCAGTGTCACCGAGTTGGGAACCAGCAGCTGAACTGGTGACACTCGTGCCGCGAGCCCGTCCCAGCTTGTCCTCCCTTCCCACTTCCAACAGTGTCTCATCGCACCTGTGCTCTTGATCCCAGTGCCAGCTCCTTCCCCTGCCCTGCCCTGCCCTGCCTGCGGCGCCCAGCCAGCTCCTTGACCAGGTGCTGTAATCCACAGCAGTTATTAAAATGGTAGTATAATTATTTTTCTTCGCAAAGCTTTGTACAACAATTTTTGGCAGTCAAGAGCCAATTCAGACATCACTGAATGCACAGTGTTGTATAACTTTCAAGTCCTTAGCTTGAGCAGTAGGGCCCCCACGTTTAATAATTGCCTGCAGATCCCTGGAGGATTCCTCACTGGACAAGGAAAATGTCAACTGCTCTATTCCAAAAGGAATCTGGATTTACCACCCACCTCAGTGGGATTGGAAGTTGCAGCCGATGGAATTCAATGTTCATGAAATAACAGTGCAGAGGGGCCTCACAGAGCAACCACAGACCCAGGGATGGGTTGGGTGGGAAGGGACCTTAAAGCTCATTCAGTGCCACCCCCTGCCATGGGCAGGGACACCTTCCACTGTCCCAGGGTGCTCCAAGCCCTGTCCAACCTGGCCTTGAACATTTCCAGGGACCTTAGAGACCCTTCTAGTGGCTCAAGGGGCTCCAAGAAGGTTGAAGAGAGACTTTGGACAAGGGATGGAGTGACAGGACGAGGGGCCATGGCTTCCCACTGCCATTAGGGCTAGATGGGATATTGGGAAGAAATCCTTCCCTATGAGGGTGGTGAGGCCCTGTACAGGGTACCCACAGCAGCTGTGGCTGCCACAGCCCTGGAAGTGGATGCACTGGAAAACGCTGCTGAGCTCCTCCTTCCCTCAGACAAGCAGAGCATGGAAATGCACAGGGCTGGGGGAGGATCCTCCCACGAACTCTCGATGTCTCAGCAGTGCAAGTCAGCACCTGAGCCAAGGGATGAACCTGCACTGCAGACAGGCCCTGCCCGGGCTAACTGGATTGTGTCTCAAGGTCCCCACTGTGGGCGTCCTCTTATCTCAGTCAGACACCTGCAAGGTCATCCACACTCTGTCCATGGGCAAAGCAGGAGGGGGCTCTCCAGATGGCAATTCCACCCACCTATCATCTTGAGATGCGGTGAAGAAAAAGCTGAGGGGTTTTATCATCCTCCATCAACTAAAGAAAAAGGCCAGACACACCCATCCCTCCCTGCTCAGGGGAATGTAAAGCTCAAACCCAAGAGCTCCTGCTGGGAGCGTGTGTTTTAGTGGAAATATCACTCACCACTCCTCGGTAGGATGGAGGGATGAATCCACAGTAAATGGGAAGAAAGCAGCTGCAGAGGAGAGCCTGGGAAGGAGAGGGATTGCAGAAGTCAGTGTTCCTGTCGAAGTTCTTCTGCACAAAAGCTGTTGTCTTGGTGTCTGAAAATTCAGCCTTGACAAAGTCTGGAGCCAGGCTGTCGGTGCCACCTGGACTTTGCTGGGGACTGTGGCAAGAAAGGCTTCAAGAAAGTGAAAGTGTCTGTTTTCATGGAAGTGGAAACGCTTCTCTGGAGCAGGGCACAATGCTGCATTTTTAAATTTTATAGCTGCCAGAATTAATAGTTGTAAATCTACATATCTGTGTCCAACACTGCCCTTTGATGGTGGCAAGCAGAAGCTTTGGGGCCAATTTGCATCTTTGCAGGTTTTTGGACAAAACCAAAACACCCTCACAAGGCATCCTCACCCTGCTGGGATTTGTCAGTGGTAAAGCCACTGCTGGGGCATTGGCAACTGTTTCCCACCAATCTCATCAGCTGGGAATGAGCACCCCGGGCTCCTGGGTTACCTGGAGGAGGCACTGCAGGGTGAACTCCAACTTCTCCATGGAGTTGCAATCCTCTACTGTCTCCCTGGGACAAGGGACCCAGGACCTCACAGTCAGCTCTGTTAGGGCTTTACCCTGGGATTCTCCCCCCAGCAGATAATTTACAGGTTAATGAGCTGCTTGTTGTTCAGCAGCAGCTTTGTCCAGCTCCTTCCTCAGGAAAGTGCTGAGGCAACAAGGAAAACCATTGCCAGAGGGACTTGGCTGAGGAGAGACCTGTGGGGAGAGCTGAGAGGTCACACCAGCACTAACAGGGCTCTTTGCAAAATTGTTATTAGAGCCCCAACATCAGCTGGATGAGGCTGGAAACAAACCTGCTGCTTTTTTAGCATGATTTGTTCCATCAGATCCTGGAACTCAAATCTTCCTCCCTGCCCCCAAGCTCATGGAGTCCATTGTGGTGGGACCACGGCTCTGGCAGAGCCTCCTGATTCTGCCCATCTTGGGTAGAAAATTGTGCAGTTAAAGCCACCAACACTTGGGGTACCTCCACCCCAGGCGGTTGGTGGAGACCTTCCTACAGCACCAGAAGAAAGTCTCCATACCTGAATGAGCTCCTCCTTGGAGCTGAACTCCGAGGCCATGACGTTCTGGCCGTCCACCACCCGTGTCAGCGAGATGTGCAGCCGCCCCGAGGCCAGCAGGTAGGAATCCTCCGGCAGCATCCGCTGCAGGACAGCCTTGAGATTGGCCAGCAGGCTGCACTTGGGAGAGAGGGGGCCCAGGATGGTTTTCCTGACTTCCGTTGCCAGTGCAAAGAAAAACTCCTTTAGGTCATCTGAAACAGAGGCAGGGGGAAAGATGGAGAGAAAGTCAATATCCCTGCTGCATTGGTAGTTGTATTTTAAATCCTATTTTTAAGACTCCTCACAAATACAGCTTCTTGCAGCCCCTCTGTGTCACTCCAGAATGATACTGCTGCTGCAGTGGGGGACGTTGTGGCAGGGCAGAAAGGGGGGCATCACCCCCATAATGTCCTCAAAGGACATTGTGTCATCGTGTGACCCCACTGGTGAAATCCCCATCTGCACCAGAGATGGGGTTCTCAAGATGTTCCTGGTGGGGACTGGGGAAAGGTTCCAGAGAGCCCCAGGAAGGGGGACACTGAGTTATCCATGACACTGAGTTATCCGTGACAATGTGACTTGCACAACACATTCCTGCCTTCCACCTCCAGTTTTCCACGTGGGCAGCCCCAGGCTTTACAGGGAGCTAGGCTGGCTCCCAGGTGAGGATGAGGGCACCTCTTCTGCTTAGGGCTCTCCTGCAAGCCGGGTGTCCTGGCTCCACATTGCTGCAATTCCTGGCCCACCTGAGGGACCTCCGGGGTGGTGTTAATAGCCATGACGTCTCTGCACATCCCAGGAGCTGGGTTAAAGGAGCAGAGCCCCGGAGCTCCGGCCGAGGGCTCAGGAGACTCCAGGTTCTAAAGGTTCTGCAGTGATGGGGAGGAAGTGGAGTGTAGCAAACCCTGCAGGAAGCCTGATCCCATAGGGGGAGTTTGGTCCCTTTGCTCTCCTGGGGGAATATCCCACCTGGGGGGTTAAACTCTTGCAGTGAAAGCTTATCCAGCACCAAAGTGCTGCAAAGAGCTGTCCTTGCACCCGGGTGGGCTCCCTGGGACCCTGCACCGGCCTGAGGCCACGGGCCTGGCTCAGCACCGAGGTTTTGTAGGGGCAGAGGTTTCCGTGCGGTCTCATGGGATTGTGTGGACGGACAGACGGATTAGGTGGAGTGTCCTGAAGGCAACTGGAGCAACCCAGGCATTAAGAGGGGTTATGAGTGTTTGAGCGGATGCTGAGGCCACGCGGGGTGATTAACGCTGGCCGGGTTTGCACGGAGGGGATGCCAAAACAGCCGGACCTCCAGGGAGGTGGGGCACCCCCAGGGCACTGTCTGGCTGCTCTGTGTCCTGGAAATGGGGGAAAAACGATCTGCTGGGTAAGAGGTGAGAGCCCAGCCCAGCTTGGCGGGCTTTGGCTCTGGATGGGGCTTTGACTCGGTGCGAGTGAAGGATGACCCTGGCAGCAATGTGACTGTCCCTGCCTGCACCAGCTTGGTGACAAGCAGGTCCCCATGAGGTGACCGGTGGGGTCACAGAGGACAGCCTGGCTCTGGGAGCTCAGAGCTCCTCACCCAGCCCAGGGCAGGGGATGGGCACCTGACTGCAGCCACCCGTGGGACTCCAAACACACCTTTCACCTTCTTTTTGCCCCTGTCATACCCAGGATGAATATGACAGAGCTTGTGCCACATTCATTTTCCTTGTTAGAAACATAAACAGTCATCACTATCCAAAATGTCTTTTCTTCCTCTGGGCAAGATATTTTGGGCACAAGATCATCTCATCCCCTCTAAGTGGATGGTGCCTTCCACCCCAGGGAAGCAGACACTCAGGTCAGAACTGGTGCCCTCAACAAGAGCAGGTGCTGAATGTATTTGTACTGCTGGACAGCCC
Source organism: Pachycephala philippinensis (assembly GCA_013397055.1). Lineage (NCBI taxonomy): Eukaryota > Metazoa > Chordata > Aves > Passeriformes > Pachycephala > Pachycephala philippinensis. The sequence continues at coordinate 13,127 of VWZT01015179.1, forward strand.
CAGCTCCACCCATTACAGCAGCAGGAGGAATCAGAAATTTTGGGGCCCTTGCTTATTTGTGGAGGAGTTGATCCCCATGTGGGCAGAAATGTTCCTTTCTACGTTGTCTGTACATATTTGCCAATGTTTTGAACTATTTTTAGCTGCAGCAGAACAGTTCCAGCATCCACCAGGGTTTTCAGGAACTGTGTGTTCCCTCCTGGCTTCCTCCATCATTATTTGGTCCCTAAACCCCTCTGCTCCTCCTAAATGTCCCCATTGCTTGAAGCAGAACTTGGATCAGCCTTCAGAGCCTTGTGTACACTTGTTTACACATGGGCACTAATTGGAAATATGGGAGGATGTGATTATTAAAAGTGGATTAACTACTCTGAATTAATTCTACACATGGAGGATCTTGTTGCTAGAGGGGCCTGTTTCCACGTTGTTGAAAGAGGGTCAGAGGAAAACCTCTTTAGCAGCAATAAGAGGAATCCCAGCCCCAGGTTGGAACAGACTGCTGTTCCTTCAGGAATATCCTGCTGACAAGCCCTTGAGCTTCAGCCACAGGGAAAGGTGCACCTGGAGATGGGAATTGCACATCCCCCCTTGTTCTGGAAAGTTGAGTGAGATAAGCCAAAGTGACATGCAAACAAGGCTGTCAGCTCTGTCACCTGTGGGACCGCCACTCGTGTCCCTTTGTAGCTAAGGATCCCAAGAAACCTGATCCGTAGGGAAAAGAGGGCTTCCCATGGGCATATCCAACCCCTGCACCTGCACAGACTGGCTTTGAGATGTCTCAGCACCCCTCAGACCTCAGAGCAGAAGGGGAGGAGATCTGCTTCTCCAGCAGGAGCAGGAAAAGGAGCCAAGGGAATACAGGTAGATCCAGATTTCCCCCTGTAATTTCTGCCCACTGGCTGAGCCAGAGAACACTCAGACTGTAAGAACCTGCTTTTTCAGCTTACACCACCCAAAACTGCTCTGCGCTGGCTGCCAAACGTGGCAACACCTCGGGTTTCTGTAATGCCTCGTGAGCGAGGAGAGTTCCACCAGCCCCACTGTCCCACCAGCCCCCGAGGCATCGTCCCTGGGTTCATGGAACAAAAGCCCCTGGGTTTATGGAACAGAAGCACTCCCGTAAGGCCTCGAGGCCGTGGTTTTCTTACCGAGGCCGACGCCGCACACGACAGCAGCAGCGATGAGTGATCCGGCCGAGGAGCCGTAGACCTTGCGGGCAGACTTGAGGAGCTCAGGAGCCAACTCCAGCAGGGACTGCACCACCCCAACCTGGTACAGGGCCAGGAAGCCACTGCCCGAAAAGGAGAGTGAGAAAGGGGTGCTGGAAGCCTGGAGATCCTCCACAGCCATCTCGGGATCAAAGCAGTGAATCTGGCTCGAGGTCTCGTGTTGTCCTTTTTCACCAGGTGAACCTCAGGCTCTCTTCTCTGCTCGCTCCAGGCTCATCTCTGGCTGCAGAGAAGTCCAGAAGATGGATTTTCTGCCTCCTTTTATGACAGCTCCCCGAGGCGTTGAGATTCGCGAGCTATTTTAATTGCTGCCTGTGCTAAAAACAGAAATTTTCCTCTGATCAAAACAGCTCTTATAATCCTCAACCACAGCCAGCTTGGATGCTCAGGGCTGAATCAGGACTCCCCTCTCATGCCAAGGGGTCTGCAGTGCCCCAGGAGCCCTCCTGGAGTGGGTCCCGGTGTTACTGTGCCTGTCACACTCGGAAACACCCGTGCAAAAACTCCTCCTTGCTTCATGCCTTCTTCATCAAAGGGTGTTTTCCTAAATAGGATTCTCCATCAATCCCAGCTTAGGCACAGCTCAGTACTGAGTGAGTAAAGGCTTGTATAAGACACTTAAAGCCAGAGGGTGTTACACAAGGGGTGGATGCAGGGCGTTACATCGGGTTAGGTTTGGAAATATTCCTTATACTTGCTCCCTGTTGGAAGGGTTTTGCCCTCAGCTGACTCTTGGATATTGTTTGCAGGGGGCAAAAACCAAAGAGCTGGATTTGTTTTTCTCTCCCCTCTCAATAAGGCCCTACAGCAGCACCACGTTCCCCACACCTGTGGTTATTGAACCAAAATCAAACTGCCTTCGGACTGTCTGCATTGCCTGGGGGATAGTTAAAAAACCAGGGAGAAATGCAGTGGATCTCTTGTCTTTTCAGCCTTAATGATCCAACGCTGCTGCCAACATTCAGAACAAAAATTGCCATTTTAACAGATGTATTTATCAAGTACTGATAAATATTGTGTAGTTTCTGTTGTCCACGTCCGTAGAGATCTGCACACTGGGAGGAGACATTCCATGGGTTAGAATCAGGGCTGTGTGTATAACACAACGTGGGCAGGAGGGTAAGGAACAAGGCTCTCCTTCCCTGTGTCCATGCCCCAGCCTGGCCAGGACAGCGCAGGGAACCAGAGCATGGTCCCAGCATCCTGATACCACCTTTGCAGTGCTGTTTCACCCCAAATTTTCATACATTTTTCCCTGCCTTCTCCAGACATGACAGGAATTGGAGCAGTCCCCCATGCTGACATGCAGAGTGTCCCTGGGTTGAAGTGTCACCAGGAGCTGCCCATCAGCAGCTGGACATTGCCTGGAACCCCCCAGGTAAATGTCACAGCGTGGCCAGGGCTGGTCTCTGGAGCTCCCTGCATGTCAGGACACACAGGAGGGAGTTGCCAGCTCCAAGAAATATCTAATAATTAATGGGATTATCCTGGAGGTGCCTGAATCAGGGCTTTTAGATCCACAGCCTTACTGGAGCCCCTGATTTCTTGTCTTTCCAGTGTCTGATATTTCACATTATCCCCTCGCTGGGTGAGTCTCCCACACGTCCCAGCCTCTCCGCCAGCCTCCTGGAGATATCAAAGCTTTGATCTCTGTGATTCATCCCACTGGTGCCTCCAGCCCTTGGGAAAGCAAATCCCTTCATTTACAGGCCTTTCTTTCAGCACTGGCAAGTTCATGAAGGACAAAAGTACAACCTGTTGCTGTGACTGGTTCAGACAGGCCAGGGCAGTGGAAGTGCATGAGGGCTTATAGGCTGGAATGAGTTGTTCCCATGTTCGCTGTGCATTAATTGTTCCTACGCTCCCTGTGCATTAATTGTTCCTATTGTTTGCCCCAGGCCCCCAGGGAATCCAGCAGGCTCTGCATAAAGAGGTGCAGGATGCTCCTGCTTCACTCAGTGCTTGCACCTCCTCAGGCATGCCCAGCCCTGGCAGCCAAGGTTCGGGAAAGGTGTAAGTGATGCCGTGGGAGCTGTGGGAACACCCTCCTCTGTCCACACGCGGCTCTGTCCTGCAATGAGTCTCGAGGGCTTCTCCAGGAGGGCCGAGGTGCCAAATCTCCCCTACACCCCCACCAGCTGCTGACACCATGGCCTGGGACAGCATCCAGGAGGCATCATCCTGCCTGGCTCCGTTCCATGCTCCCGTGAGATGAAACCTTGTCATCATCCTCTTAGTGACAGCAAATTTTGCATTAATTGGCTCATTAAGTGCCGGGCTGATTTTCTAAGCTGCCCTCCCGCCCCCGGCACTCCAAAGCAGGATTAGTGGGGACTGACGACTTTGGAGATGCAGGATCCCAGCAGCAGCCTGGGATGGGTTTGGGAGGAAGCCCCTGGCTCACACTGAGCCCTGGGTGGGCTGGGGGCTGTGCAGGGCTGTGCTTTGCCCGGGCAGGATCAGAGCCCAGATGGCCAGTGTCCGTGATCCGGGGATTTTCGTGCGAGGCGATTGTCTGCGCTGTAGGAAGCCACAACAGGGTGTTTAGGGAAGGATGAAGGTAATGCCGAGAGCTGGAAACGGCTCAAACCCCCAGGACTAATAACCTGCCCTTCTTTAAAACCTTCTTAATATCTTCAGTGGCCACAGGCAATCAGGTCCCCATTTTATAACCAGGAGATTAATCCAAGGTGCTGGATTCGCTCACGGGATGGGACGTGGGCTCCAAAAGCCATGAGGCCTGGGGTGCTGCTCTAAGGCACCTGTGGCTGCTCCTGACCTCATCCCGCCATGCCCAACTGGAGCAGCATCCCTGCACCTTGGGTTGGGTGTTTTGGGAGCAGGAGCCCCTTGGGCAAGGGGCTGGGAAGGTTTGGCTCCTTGTTCCCCCAGCACGGCTGCCCTGATGGGGGGGGAGAAGCTCCAGAGACCAGAGAAGGAGAGTATTTGGTTCAGCTGTGGTGTTGGGAATAGCGCAGGAGATGGGAATGGGAGTTTTCCTCTCTGGTGTTTCACCTGGCAGGTGCATCCCACGTGCTGATGGAACTGATATCCTCTGGGACAGGATATTTGACTTTCCACTGGAAAGTCGGTGGGGAGACAGAGCCCTTTTCTGCTCCATGCAAATCCCAACCCGTCCGTGGCGCCGCATGAGGGCAAAACAAATCGGGGCATCCCGTGACCTTCTAACCACATCCCCACCACATCCCACCAGCATCTCAGCCAGCCCTGGTCCCAGCCCGACACAGCTCCCTGGGCTCAGGGCAGGGAACAGGAATGTCAGGACTGTTGCAAACAGACGAGGGCGGTTCCAGTTTCTCCCACAGTAAAATCTCCCGGGTTGGTTCTCAGCCAAAAGGAATCGCGGTGCTGGCACTGTGCTTGTTGTTGGCAGGACCCAGGAGTGGGATTTGATGTTTTCCACACTCCTAATTTCCCCAGGCTGAGTTAGATGGAGCCCCTGCAAGGTGTCCCCCCTCCTTCGGCAGCCGGTGACTCCAGCCCGTGTCTGCCAAACACAGCCTTGAAGGCTTTGGGGATGTGGATCTGGGGGGGAAGGGTTGCTTCTGTCCTGCGAGGGTTCTGCTTCCCCATTTTAATTTACTTTGGGTTTTACAAGGACCAAGAAGGTCAGATCCTCCTGGAGAGGAGGTGCTGGGCAGACCTGGGCTGTCACTGATGGCCCACAGGGGGTTGTCCCCTCACACATGGCAGTGACACAGACCCATGCGTTTGTTTGCCACCACCATCACCTCCAACCCACAGGGACATCCCTCCTGCACAATGCAAACCCCAAAACTTCATCTCCTTCACCCCAGGCCAGGCCCAACCATGCAGAGGAGATGCTCCCGCTGGTGCCACCACACTGGGACCTGGCAACCGCCCCCACCAGCCCCGAGCTGCCTTAATCCATGGCCCTACTTAGGGGTCTGGGCAAAGATTACCTGGAAACATTCCCAGTGATTAGGGCTTAAATCGCTTTGACATTTCACATCTTCTTAGAGCTCATAGGTGAGACCCCGGCAGCTGTAAATCCCCTCAGTCCTTGAGGATGTTACAGCTCCTGCACCACTCGGGAATGAGCTTTACCCAGTTCTTGGTGTCAGATCAAGCTGCTTTGGGTAGTAAATCTCCTTCTGCTGGAAAAGGAAGGTCTATAAATTGTAAAAATGGCAGGACAGCACCGTGTATCTGCTCTGAGAGTCCCTTGTACCACTTGGAATTTGGCTAGAAAGGAGCAGCCCACAGCAGCTGGAGCAAAGCAAACATTATTCCATCTATAACACAACACCCAGCAGACAAGCCTGGCTGGCATTTAGGCACCAATTTATTTGAGTTTTAGATTTTTTTCTGAACCGGATTCTTGGCTGGTAGCAGAAAGTACAAAAATTATGTTGTGCATTTACAAATACATTTAGAAAAGCAGGTAAAAAAATATATGTACACAAACAGCAACAACCCCTGAGGCTCAATACAAGCACTTGGCAGGAGCTGAAATAGAGATACAGGGTGAAATCCAGGCTCTGTTTGATTTACACTCTTCACCCCCAGCCAGGTGGGGTTTAAGCATTTCACACTGCTGGCACTGTCATGGGGGTTTTCCTTAAAAGATTTTAAATCCACAGCTCAGAAGTTCACCCCACATCCAGGTCACCATCAGGGATTGTCCTTCCACCACTAAGTCTTCATCCTTGGGTTCCCAGGCGCCACAGGCCCTTCGCAGCAGCCGCTGTCAGTCCGGGCTGTCACAGTGGTCTGTCCTGAGCTTTTCTCTCTTCTGCTGAGACGGAGGAAACATTCTTAGAATCATGGAATACTTTGGATTGGAAGGGACCTTTAAAGCTCATCCCGTTCCACCCCCTGCCATGGGCAGGGACACCTTCCACTACCCCAGGTTGCTCCAAGCCCTGCCCAGCCTGGTCTGGAGCACTTCCACAGATGGGCAGCTGCAGCTTCCCTGGGCACTTGCCCTAACTCGCTGTGGGGAGCTCAGCCCCAGGCTCATCCTCCTCCTTACCTGGAGAATTTTGCCGTAGGGCGCAAAGGAATCCTCCAGGTAGCGGGTGCCAAAGCCCATGATCCTGTTCACTGCCTGGCTGCAGATCCCAGCCACCGTGGCGGTGAGGTGGACCGTGTAGGCAAACTGGATCTCCTGGGGGTTGACGTTGGGCCTGCTGGCCGTCAGCTCCCTCTGGACATAGGCGTCGGCCAGGTTCTTGAAGGAGCTGTAGGACATGTCCCTGAAGAACAGCTGCAGCCGTGTGTCCTCCCTCACCTGCTCGGGAGACAAGGGAGTGCACATCGTGAGGGAACGGCTCCGTGTGTCACCCTCGTGCTGATGCCTTCACTCCTCACCAGGACTGCAGCTGGTGGAGGAAGACAGACAGCCACGATCACACCCAGGCAAGGAATTAAAAGCTGCCATTTCCTTGATTTCACTGAGTGTTTCCCTGCCCCGGGGAAATCGATGGTGTTGCTGTATTTATTTTACAGCAGTGCAGAGCTCGGCGCAGATTCCCTCAGCCCCACCCAGCTGTCCGCAGCTCTCCTCTCACCTGCCTGTCCAGCTCATCTCCTGCGCTCCGGAGCAGGGCAACGATTCTCCTGATGGTTTCATCTGTAGAGAGAGACACCAGGTTATCTCCAGCCCTTTCTCCAAGCCTCACACATCCAGATGCGTTGTTTAGTCCCCAGGAAAATTTCCTTAAGCAATGTTTATCCACCTCCATCCTTCCAAAACCCATTTCAGCCTATTGCCAAGTGCCTCGTTACCCTCAGCCAGCAAAAATACTCTCCTGCCTCTGAATTTTGTCTTTTGTGTGGTCTAGTGGGAAGTGTCTCTGCCCATGGCAGGGGGGCTGGAATGAGATGTTCCTTAAAGTCCTTTCCAACCCAAAAACTATTCTGGGATTCTATGAATTTCCCTCTCCCCCAATCAAACCCTGATGCTGAAAATCTTCCACAAAGTCTTCATCCAACTCTTGGGGTCATAAAAACCCCGGGATCAGGGTTGAAGCAGGGTTGGATCCCATGCGGGCTGTGCAGGGGACAAATCTCGTGCACATTTGTTTTCAAGGCCAACACTCACCGATGCCGTCGGTGCTGGGGGCCTGTGGTGGCTCCCCACGTCCTCCCGCTGTGCCCCCCTGGCTCTCGCTGCCCTGCACGATCAGCCCGATCTCCTCGGACACTTCCCTGTAGTATCCATCGGGCCGCTCCGCCTCTGCTGGGACACAAACACGGAGCCAGAAGTGAGGATTGGGTTTGTTGGCAATCGACCGGCAGGGCACAGCAGCCACGGCAGCGCCCAGTGCCAGTGCCCAGCCCGGATCAGCACATTCCAAGGAGAAGGAAGCAGCTGCGCTCCCTGAACACGACTGAGCGGCTGCGACCTGCCCCGAATCCGCCAAAGCTCCTCAGAAATCCCTTCGGCAGCGTTTTGGCACGGGAAGGGCTGGGGTGGGGACGGGTGTCCCGCGGGCTCTGCCGCGCCAGCTGCCCCCACCCGTCCCCAAGGCAAATCTCAAGCAGCTTAACGTTGGCCCTAGAGTGGCTTAGGATCTAATCTCAGGTCTCAAATGCAGGTTTAAACTAAACCACCGTGACTGTTGGTTGCCAGAGGAGGAAAGCTTGTGCTTGGGTGATTACTGCCAACAGCTGGCTTGGGGTGACTGTGCTCAAAGCATGGGCAGAACGACCCTTCCTGGGGCAGCAGGTTGGGACTGGAGTCTCCAAACCTATCCCAGGCCTCAGAAAACCCTGGGAAGGGTTAGAAACCAGCACTAAATACGATGGCTTTCCCCAGAGAAGCCCAGCAGGGTCCCCCTGGCAGCAGGGGTGGGTCAGGGCTGGGGTGGGGGTCCCACCTGGCTGGGCCGGGGCCAGGACGTGCCGCAGGGGAAGGCAGCTGGGGCGCTTGCTCCTCGCCCCGGATCCCGGCTCTCCCCGCTCTTCCTCCCCGTGCTTCTTCAGGGAGAAAACCTTCTTGAGGCTGGGTTTCTTCTTCAGGGCTCTGCCCGACACTGGGGATGTGCTTGAGTCTACTCTGTGTTTTTTGGCTCCTTCTGGTTTAGAGCCCTGAGGAGCTTTGAGATCTTTCTCCTTTGCTTTTTGCCCTGCGTTTTCCTTCTGGTCCTCAGGGCTCTTCTTGAAGAAGAGATTTAAGAAACTTTTCAGCCAGGCTGGTTTTGAACCCGAATGTTGCGTTTTGCCCTGGGAAGAGTTTTTTGTGCTTTTCCTCTTGGGCTTCAGCCCCTCTTTAGGCACCTCTTGGGGAGCTTTGCTGTCATCATCCAAAGCCTCTTCCAGGTCTGGTGCTTTGAGTCTCTCCTCCTGGTCCTTCCTGGGGCTGGGTTTGGCACATGAGTACGTGCAGAAATCACTTTCTGACCGCTGTAGCCTGTCCGTTTTCCTCCCTTGCCCTCTGTCTTTCTCCTGAAGGGTTTTTTTGGCCACCAGTGAGTTTTCATGGCAGCTCAGTGAGCGCTTGACATAAATCTCCAGCACCTTCTTGGCCTCTCGCCTGTCCAGTGAGAGGATCTTGCCCGACGGCTGCATCCCCACATCCCACCGAGGCATCTCCGCAGCCGGAGCCCGCGTGTTGCTGAGGAGAAAAACATTTTCAGTCTGGTTTTTGCCTTCCCCAGGCCACTGCACAGCCGGGTTGGGCCTGATGGAAACCTCCCCCATCCTGGCTCCCAGGGGGGCTGCGGGTGTCTGCGGCTGTTTGTGCCCCTGGTTAATGATCAGGCCGTTTTATGGTCGTTATCTGAGAGCTCCTGGTGCAGACAGCCCACGTGGGGTTTTACAACCACAGACTCGTTGATAAAGGAACCGAAACCGTGGAGAGGGGGGAGATGGTCTGGGCATGTCCCAGGCGGTTTCATCCAGCAAGGACATCACCCAGACACCATCCCGTTATCCCATGGCAACGTGTTCCCACGCTGTGGTGAAAAACAACACCCCAGGAGCCCCCAGTGAGCCACACAACCCCGAATTTAGAGTATTTCCGCTTAAAGCAACAGCTGCTGAAAATCATTCCAGCCCCTGGAGAGGCCAAGGGATGTGGGCTCTTGCAAATGGCCTCGGTCACCTCGTGGTGACACAGCCGTTCTGTGAGCTCCCACCAGCGCAGGGCTGTGAACGGAGCTCACAGCACCAACCCCTGCCTCTCCCATCATCCTTTTTCTCTACATTTACAAGCAAAATTCAACCAAACATGCTGCTATTGGAAAACCAGAGAGCCGTGATGGTGCCTTGTGCTGGTTTTACCTCCAAAACCAATTTCACTCTTCAAAGAACCAGAGCCAAACCAGACTTCTCCACCACTGAACAGCACATGGGGAACCAGCACCGAAATCTGGCACAGTCGGCTGCACAAAGCACCCTGGGGCTGGGAATCAGCCTCTGCTCAGACCCAAAGATCATCATCACAACACGCAGCATGCCCATCCACCCCTTGGCCTGCTTTTGGGATCAGAAAGGCAAGTTCCCTTCATCCAAGCCAACACCAAAGCCCACCAAACAGTCAATAATAAATCATTCCACTAAATTTAATCGCAGCAAAGCCACAACCCCCATCCTACTTTGATTGATTCCAATACATTGACCACAACATTGGTTATTTGCTGCTTTGGTTTTTTACCTTTCCATCAGTTTTTCCACCCCTTTGGACATAGGTCTAGAGCAGCTCCTGGGCCGCGGGCGCTGAGGGATCTCAGGCTCTCCTGGGAGGTGCCTTTTTATACCCAAGCTGGTGGCTGAGTTAAGTCCTATTTTTAGCAGCCATTCAGGTGGGAGAGCAGCCAACGCTTCCGCCTGGGATCCCCGCTATCACCGCCCTCGTGGCGGGGATCGATGGGCGTGAGTTTCACTGGAGGAGAAAGCAATTTCCTTATGACAAGTACCAGCAAAACAACATAAAATCACCTGTCACCTGGTATAAGCACTGCCCTTTGAGACCAGCTATCTCAGGCAGCTGTTTGGCTTTGGGTTTGGTTTGGTCTGTTGTTTTTTACTGGGTATGATGCCCTAAATGGGCTCTTCTGGGTTGTTTTTGTGAGGGGAAGTCACAGCTTTCTCAGAGGAGCGGGGTTTCAGTGCAGGAAGCAGAGTTTCCTGCTCACATCCCAGGAGCTCCCGGGCGGCTCTTGTGGGACCACAGGCACCCTGGGACACGGCACTGTCGGGTTGTTGCACCACACTGGGCACAGCTGGGCTGAAACATCCTTGAAACCCACCCTGGGGTCCTTCACAGCCCGTGCTCCCACCCTAAAACATGAACCAGCTCCTGCCCCAAACCCTTCCCGCTCCCCTGGCTCCCACTCAGCCTCACCCAGGGATGGGAAATCTCCCACCAGGCAGATCTGCCCATCCCAACACCTACGAACTGCGCCCGGGCCGAGCAAATCTGACCACCCCAGTGCCCCCTCCCGTGGCTGCGGCATCCTCCGGCAGGTGCTTCCCACTATTCCCCATCGCTGCTTTGCCATCTGATGGCAAAATTCCGCACTGCAGCTCGCAGGGACGGGGCCGGGCGCGGAGCTGCAGGCGCGCAGGCTTCGGAAAACCCCGTTTTGGAAAACCCCTCGGGGAGATTTCCACCCGAGCAGCGCTGCATGGTCTGTTTTCAGCTGGAAGATGTGCAGCCAAGGTGTCTCCTGGATAAAAATGGTCTTTTCCTGATACAGAGTTCAGCTTGCAATCAGAACACTGCAGGGTTATTTTATTTCTCTTTCTATAAACTATCTGTGCTGTAATTTCCTACGACTGGGAGAGATCCAGACCACGTCCCTCCATTTCTCCTGAGCCCACACGGCTGAATCAGTCTGGTATTGCTCAGGAATTACCTGGCTCAGTTTTTCAGCATCCCCATGTACTGATAAATAATTAAACCCTCAGTGAGGAGCTCCAGGCTGCTTCCCAGCTCCTGTCCACATCCTTCCACAAGCAAGTCGATTCCAGGGGGCGAGGAGGAGTTTCACAATCGATTTTGTTGGTTTTCCCTCTGCAACATCCATAAAACAAAAAGCCACATCCACTCCGGCCACGGGGGGCAGTTTGGCCATCTCCAGTTTGGAGATCTTGCTACTGGAGATTACCCAAGGCTGAGTCCAAGCACCATCGCTGCTCACAGAGGGCTCCTCATGATTCAGCTGGGAATCAGCACTGATTTACGGCCTCTTCCAGACACAGCCAGAAGATGGAGAGCCAAACTCCAGGAAAAATCTTCCCCTGGAATGTGATTCAGGACTGAGACTTTTATCCAAGCTCAGATCCCTCCTGGGATTTGGGACATGTTCAAACCTAATGGGAGAGAGGCACAAGAAAAAGATGGAAAAGCCTGAGATAAACCAAAAGCCCATGACCAGAGTGGGGACAAGAGATCTGCATCCAAATTTTTCATCCACTTTTCTTGTCAGTGCTGGGAGAAAATGAGGGAGCTGGCAGGAAATGCCATCAGGGGAAGGGAGCACACAGGGCTGGCGTTGGCATCTTCAGGCCAGTGATGTTGGCGGGAAAAGCAGAACTAAAGCCATGGGAACACAGCAGGGGATAACCGGCTTCTGTGCCGGAAATTGCTTCAGAAGATGGAAAAAAACAAGGCAGAGACATTCCCCACATGGAGCTGCAAGGCACAGAGGGCGACAGCAGGTTCAGAAAAAGGCAGGGGTCAAAGCACACGAATTTCTTGGGAAGACACAGGCTGAGATTGAGCATCAGGAAAACTCCTCTGCAGGAGGCTGGGACAATCTCACATGGGTGTCTAGAGGGGTTGGGAATCACCATCCTTGGAGGTCTTCTAGGCTTGGCCAGCCAAACCACAGCCAACCTGAGCTGGTGTAGGAGGCCACCGTGTTTTATGTGGACCACAAAGGTCCCTTTGAACCAACAACCAACCACGAGCCATCAACCAACACAGGGCTTGGAGCAGCCACCTGGGCACAAAAATACAGCAGCTGCTCCATGAGGGGGGTGTTGAGGAGAACACCTGGACCAGGGCAGGGGTGTTGAGGGGAGAACCTGAACCAGGGCAGAGGTGTTGAGGAGAACACCTGAACTGTGGCAGGGGTGTTGAGGGGAGAACCTGAACCAGGGCAGAGGGGTTGAGGGGAGAACCTGAACCAGGGCAGGGGTGTTGAGGGCAGCCACTGCTCCCTGCACCAACACATGGCCTCAGTGGAAACCTCTCAGCCCAGCTCTGCAGCTCCTCTCATCCAAGAGGGTGGTGGACACCAGCCCCCAAAGCAAATCCTCTTTTCCTCCAGCCCTGGGCATGGTTTTAGCTGCTTCCCCCAGCAGATGAGCAATGTGCAGTGCCCTGCCCCAAACACCAGCAGATGTGGGGCTGCTGAGGGTGGCTGATGTTCTCCAGGGAACAAAGCACCTGGAATCCTTTGGGAAGGCCCACAGGAGGCACCTGTCTGCATTTCACAGCCCATGAACTCCAGCTATGCCAAAAGTCATCAGCAGCCGTGTTCTGTCCCTCCCCACACCCCCACACCAAACTCCCTGGCACGAGCAGCGGTTACTCCGTTGTTTACCGACAGGGGTGGGTCCGTGTTCCAGGAAAGCTGCAGCTTTACAGCCCTCCTGCCTCTGGTTGTCACAGGGAAAGACAAGTATTTCTCCAGGAGGTACATGAAAGCTTCCTCGGAGCATGGACAAAGCTCATCATTCCAGCCCATCCTTGCAAAGGTGCCCTTGGATTGTCACCCCCCAGGAGCCCCCCAGAGCTGCTCAGGGCAGCACAAGGGGGGTTGAAGGTTTTTGGCAGCTTCCCAGCCAGGAAAGGAAATCCCCGGCCAAGCCCGGAGTGATCTTTAGTCATCACGGGGAAAACAGGTGAAGGGAGGTGACCTCACACACTCCCTGTGAGCACGGCACAGGGACCAGGGCCACCAACTGTCACCTGCTCCAGCAAAGCAAACACACGGCTGCAAGAAGCAACGGGATCCTCAGGAGCCATCAGGGCTGTTTCCGTGGCAAGAAAGTGGAGTGGAAAGAGGAGATCAGGAAAAAGGCACCCATGGGTGCATATCCCAGGAGTGGCACAGGGCCAGGATGCTACAGTTCCCAAGGAAGGAGAGCTGCTGTCCCACCAAAACTGAAGGATTTCACCCCAAGATTTGGTTTGACTCTTCCCTGGGACAAAAAGCACCCTTTGTGGAGGGAAGGACGATGTTTCAGTGCTTCACTTCCTGCTGTAGAGCCTCCCCAGGCTGCAGCTTGGTGGGCCTGGGGAACCTTTAACCCCTTTCCTAGCAGGGATTGTGGCCTCCCTTCCTAGCCAGAATCTCCCCCAGGCTGTGACCTCACACTCATTTGCCCCACCAGAGCTTCTTGTTTCCTTCTCCTCCACCACTCAAATTTTCAAGCACCTCTGCTTTGCCAATGAGCTGGTGATTTTTTCTGGAAGTGAATCTCCTCAGCCAGTTTTCCAGAGATGTTGCACTGCTGCAGCTTTGCCCAGCAGCCACCACCCATCCCACCACTGTCTCTTACTGCCTACTGCCCACTGGCATCTCCAGGCTGCAGCTGTAAAGCAGTTTGGCAGGAGCAAGACCAGTTACAGCCAAAGGGACTCTAGTTTCTGGCAGTAACCAGTTGTGGTGGAAACCTCGTGGTGCAGCCACGTGTTTGTGCTGTGCTCACCCATCAGCTGTGGAGCAGATCAGACTGGTGACCTCTGGCTTAGGAGCTGCCAAAAGATGTTGGGAACAAGATCTGGGTACCCACAGGAGCTGGTTTTAAATGAGGAAAGCTTGGATTTCCCAGTTTCAGACCTTCAAACAGCAAGAAGTGAGATTTTCAACCTTCCAGTCACAGCGTTTTATTTCCTCTGTGGAAAGCAAAGTGAAAATAGTAGTGGGCATTTTCTGTTTTCACACTCACACCCAGACACTGCTCACTTCAGGTATTCCTGCTTCAAACTCAAAGCAAATAACCACATATCTGACCATGAGTGGGGTCATACTCATACTGGCTTTGTTTCTTTTCACATTATTTAATCAGCTAATTACAAAAGTCATTACCTGGAGGGAAAGGAGTTAAAGTGAATACCAGCTTAGAGCAACCATGGAGCCTGGAGCTTCAGCCAGGCCTGGTCCAGGCAGGTATTTCAGCACACTCCTGACCTTAATCCCAGGAGCAACCTCACAGGAGGAGTGAGGTTCCAGCACGCACCGGATCTGCAACAGCAGCCCGTGCTCAGGTTGGGGAAATGGCTCAGGTTCAGAGCAGCACGTTCACACCCGGGGACAGCACTCGCTGCCAAGCAGCACAGCAGATGCTCCGCCTGGAGCACGTGCTCAGCTCTGCTCTGCTCTGCTCAGCACATCTCGCTGGAAGAACAGTGGGATCTTTTCCACAAGTTTAAACCTTCAAGGCAAGCATCAAAATTTCTGAGCAAAAATATCACATTCCCTCCCAAAGGGCAGGAGAGAAAGCAGCAGAAGACCAGCCCACATGTTCACCTGCACTTCTGGGGCTGGGGGACAACTTGTGGGAGTGTTTTGCTAAGGAAGCCCCAGAGATGTCCCAGCTTTGGCTCACGGCAGGGTTTGAAATTCAGGCCAGCTCTGTGCCCTTCTGTCCAGGAGAGGCAAGAGACACCAGCACCTCCCAGCAAAGCACAAGTCTCTCTGTGATGCGCTGAAGTGAAACCTCCGAAGTTTTACTATGGTGAAACCTCCAGTGGGTCTTCCTTCAAATCTTCATGGTCCTCATTCTCCAGCTGCTCCAGTTTGCTGGATTTCTCATGGACAACCTCCCCAGGAGTCTTCAAAAACCTGAAATACATTTTTGTGATGACTTTAAGGGCACATCCAAACCCAGCCCCAAACCAGGCTGTAAATGCTGGAGCCTTTGCACTCAGCAAGGCCAGGTTGGACAGGGCTTGGAGCAACCTGGGAGAGTGGAAGGTGTCCCTGCCCGTGGCAGGGGGTGGAATGAGATGAGCTTTAAGTTCCCTCCAACCCAAACCATTCCAGGATTCTCTGATCAGCTGAGCTCTGGAGCTCAGAGGGGATTTGCCGTCCTTGGGCTTTGCTGAGGATCCCAGGAAGCACTGAGGTCCCAGCTGGCACAGGACAGAGCCTGGACACAAACCCACTGGGGTACGTGCAGGGGAGGATGCTGCTGGATGAAGCAGCTGCCAACACCTGCAGCTCATCACCTTCCCATGCCCCATCCGTGCTGCCCCAGGCAGCTCCTTTCTCTGTTCTGCTTCACTCACCTGAACAACAGCTTCTGCCCAGGCTCCTTTTTGATGATGTTGAGTTTGTAGTAGTGTCTGAGTGCTCGTGACATCTTCTCATAGGTCATGTTCATCCGGTTCTGGAAGGAGAAAAGAATTGTGGGGTGTTGAGCAAAAGCAAGCAACGCCACTTGGTTTGGGTCTGTGTGCAGCAGGACCACACGTGGGATATTTGAGGTGGTTTGGGGCACTGTGGGTCTGCAGTGTGGGTCTCTATCCCAGACTGGCTTCATGGTTTGCTTTCCAGGGGATGAGAAAATCCCTCTTTAACCACCAGGCTGGCATCTCTCACTAACCCTGTACCCACTGTGCCCCCTCCCCAGTCCCTGGGCCATCAGCTCTGGGGAACAGGTCACGAAAGGGACATGCAGAAGCCCAGGGATGACAAATTTCATTCTCAGGGATGCCAAATCTGCTCTCAAACACACTCACCTTGTGGTTGCCCCAGAGCTGGGCGAGCCCGTTCGGGTTGACAACGCGGAAGACCTTGGCGTCCCTGTCCTCCCACCTGATGTAGGGCTCGTAGCGGCGGTCGCACAGCAGCTGGTACACATATTCCCAGAGCAGCCTGCAGTCTGAGCACGGGGGATTCATGGCCACAGAGCTCCCACTGTGCTCCAGCCAGGGCGGCTCAGCAGCAGGATTGCACATTTAGCAGTGACAATAAATATGAGAAGAACCCGGAGCTCACGCACAGAACTTTTAGTGCGAGATCTCAGAACAACTGCAATTTTTCAAGTGGGGAAACTGAGGTGGAAAAGC
Source organism: Pachycephala philippinensis (assembly GCA_013397055.1). Lineage (NCBI taxonomy): Eukaryota > Metazoa > Chordata > Aves > Passeriformes > Pachycephala > Pachycephala philippinensis. Next base: position 29,375 of record VWZT01015179.1, read on the forward strand.
ATGGAATGAAGGGAAGGGAGACAGATGGGCAGACAGGACAAAGCACCATCTCATTTCCCCAAGGAACAAGGCTATAAATTCATAATTACCTGCAATTTTCCCATCCACTGGGGCCGACAGGGTTGCAGGAAAAGAGCAGATGGCACCTGGCCTGCAGCTGCTCTCTGAGCTGTGCTGGGAGAGGTTCAGCGGCTGCGTGTGCCTGTGGAACAGGGGCTGCTCTGCACAGCCCAGCCACGAGGAAACAGCTGGGGCAGCCTCAGCACTGCAGTCTGTACCTGCAAAAAACCCCTGATAAACACCCTGTGGCACATTAGGGCAGGTCCCAGACCTCACAAAGCCTTGAAACCGGAGGGGAGGGACAGCCCAGGGTGGTTCTCAGCCTGGTACCAGCCCAGGCAGAGGAGGAAAGCCTGGGATTTCCCTAAGGCAGGAGCAGCAGAGTCCAGGAGGGTTAGAGGAGATGCCAGGTAGGGTCAGGGTCAGATGCAGAAGAAAAACTGGAATAGGAAAATGCCCCAGAGCACAGGCACCCCCTGGTAAATTGTTGTGGGGACTTAATATGTTAATTACCTCACACATGAACCAGCAGAAGAGCCCAGGAATGTGCTCCCAGATCCACCTCCACACACATCCAGCCCCTGACACCAACCCAACCCCACCCTAACTCCTACCTGGGCCCCCAAAGGGCACAAAGAAGCCTCAGTGGCCCCCACCAGCCTCAGCTGGAGCCTCTCCCCACCCCACCCACTGACCCAGAAGCTCTGTGTAAGCTCAGCCCTGGCTCCTCAGCCCTTTCCCAGCTATGTTGCAGGACTGCTCTCCAGCAGGGCTGTGCCTCTGCCTGGCTGTTGACGCTCCCTGATCCAAATCTCAGTCTGCAGGCAGAATTCTTAGGGAAGTCACAGCCTTGCCAGTTCGCCATGGACCCCCTGGTGCTGCCTAGCACGGGTTCTGACCTGCTGCATCACTACAAACTTCCCAGATGACCTGGACTAGCTGGGCCTGGCTGCGTCTCTCAGGTGGTGTGGGGTGGTTTCAGCAGGCTGAGTTCCAAGCCCAGCTCTGTGCAACCTGCTGAGGCTGCAGGCGGGTTCTGCCTGATGGACACGGCTGTTCTCCCGGGATGTTTTTTCTCCCATCGTACCTTCCTCCATGCTCCTGGTGTTCCTGAAGGGTGAGTTCAGCAAGGGGCTGCACACCAGAGCTCTCCTCTGAGTCTTAACAAACTGGAGTATTTCATAAAGCACATCCCCTGCAGGGAGGGAAACTCTGCTCAGATGACTTTGGACAATAATCCCTCTCAGGTAACGGCACTGAGATTCTGAACTACAGAGTATGGGGTTATTCCCCATCCCAAAGTATTTGCAGACCAGATGCACCAGAGTAAGGAAGAGTTGCCCTCATCTCCAGCACAAAGCCTGGTCTCTGGGCCCCATCGAGCCCTCTCAGCTGGGATGATGCTCACAAACCCCCTTGCACTGGGTCTAACCTGAGCTCGGAGCTCGGTGTCTGAAGTCATCCTTGGTGAGGATGCACAGGGCTTTGCCGTTCATTTCGAACTTGCTCTCGTCAGTGGGCCGCAGGGAATATTCCTTCTCAGCCCATCGCAGCCAGTGGATCACATCATCCTTGCTCCACAGCGAGGGCTGGATTCCTGAAACCAGGAGCAGCCTCTGAAACAACTCTGTCCTCAAAACTGTTGAGTGGCAGGGTGGGGCTTCTTTCCATCACCAAAGTTTCCCTCTGCATTAAGCACTCCCAGGTCAGAAACACCACAAAGTGAGAAAATGAACCCCAGTGATGCCTTGTCCCTCTTGCCAGCAGGGGATGGTCCCTGGGTGGGACACCAAGGCTGCACCCACCGTGTCCCACCCCATGGGAACTCCTTTTTGAGCACCATGACTTGCTTAACCTCTACTCACTCAGCCTCCCTGGAAGCTTGAAGATCTCCCCAGTGCTGACGGGTGAGGGTCCGGCCTGGGATGGGGGTGGTAGCGACACTGCCACCACGGGGCTGGAAGAGCTGATGGCCACTTTGCCCTGGGGAAGAGATCAGAGCCATCAGTGGGGGGAGATTCCCAGCTCTGGTCCTGCCTTTGCTTTGGAGATGCCTCCACCTGCTCCAGTATTTCCTAACTGGTTTCTCATAGCAGTATGATGTGATGTGCTGTCTGCAGCTCCTCCATACATCTTCCTCACACTTCTCCTCATCCCAGCCTCAGGATGAGTCTCTGGTTGCCCAAGCCAGCATTAGTAGCCAGAGATCCCTCTTTTTCTCCAGCTCCGTGGCAGAGGAACCTGCCCTCATTCAGGCTCTGGATGGGGGTCATCCATCCCCACTCCCCACGGCTGCAGGGAAGTAGAAGATGGAGCCAAGACTGGCAGAGCCTGCAGTGCCTGTGCTGGCTCCCTGTTCCTGCAGCATCCTCAGATGCTCCTTGGATGCTCAAGGTTTTAGGAGAGCACTTCAGTTCTTTAGAGCTGTGAAAATAAAGCTGGCAATAGTACTTTGATTTTGTCTTAAAAACACCATATGAAGAGAGATCTCTCTCTACCCCCAGTGATCATTTGGGCCTAAGTGCAAATGGCCATCCCATGATTTAGGGAGATGCAAGCTCCTCTTGCTCACTGGCCATGGAGTTCCAGCCCCTCAAGTATTACTTTTCCCCCTCAGCCAGGGCATGTGAGCCACAAGGGAGCTCAGATCCTGCTTCCAGCTCCATCTAGATCTTGAAATATTGCTGGCAGCCAAGCAGATAATGTTTCCCCTTAAAAATCCATTAATGTGAATCCCAGCAATTTCTCAGCTTCACTCGCTGGAAAATTAACAATTTTGCTGTCAAATGGTGTTTTCTGAAGCAGTTACCAACTCTGAGCACTTCAGGCTCAGGCAGGCTTTTGGAGGTGATTTAGAGCAGCCACCCCTCGACTGTGTGTGCAGGCAGAGGAGCTGAAAATCAGGGGTGAGGAGACGGGAGTTGGACATATCTTAAATGCAAAGCTCCCAAAACCAGGAGAGCAGCAGACAGAAGCAACACACTACATCACTCCAGGGAAAAATGCTTTCCTGGGAGCTACAGCAGGAGGAAGGCAGCAGGCTGCTGAAGGGGTTTCTTCAGCAGAAGGACAATTTGGTGGTCACTGGCTGTCACTGGGTTGGATTTAGCAGAGCAGGCAGCTACATGTCACTGCATGAGGAGAACAGTGAGACTCCAGAATAAACTCCGAGCAGGCTTGGCAGCAATGCAAACTGTCTTTCAGATTCGCTCTAAGCAATAAGCTATGGGGAAAATAAAAGTGAAAGAAATTAGCAGTGTATTTTGTCTAGAACTATCTAAAAGAATTTTAGTTTTCTCCCATTGGTGTGACTCTCTTACAAACAAGATTTACAGTAAAACCATAACAAATCTGGTCTTTTTCTTGCTTCTAAAGATTTCTAGGCCTTGAGATACATTATGAATTTTTATTACGTTATACTGATTTTATGTACTTGCTTTTATCCCTGCTTAGCTGCTTTCAGACGTTTCTGAGACGGCTTTTCCTTGCTTCAAGAGGAAATACTGTCCCTGGGGGTGTTCGAGTGGGAACGTGAGAAAAAGGGGGGTGAAAAGGAAAAGGAACCCCCAGATGTGCGAGAGCAGCTTTTTGCTCAGAACCAAATGGGGGGAACAGAGGCCCCCGGCTGCTCTGGGCTTTGTGAGCCCTGGGTCCCCCCCCAGGGCATGAACCCAGCCCTAAGTGAGGGGGAGAAGTCCCGGGGGGGACGGGGAGGAGGGAGGACAAGGGTCGGGGCCGGGGCCGGCAGCTCCTACCTGCATGGCCGGGGGCCGTGGGCGGCCGCTCCCCGCCCCGGTGCGAGCCGGAGCCCGGCGCTGCCGCGGTGTCCGGAGCGCTCAGGTCCCGTCCCCCGCGGCGCGATCCTTGCGAGAAGCGAAATCGAAACNCCGCTCCGCCCGGCACCGGGACAGCACCGGGACGGCACCGAGACAGCACCGGGACAGCACCGGGAAACCTTCCCCCGGGGGTCCCGCTCCGCCCGGCACCGGGACAGCACCGGGACGGCACCGAGACAGCACCGGGACAGCACCGGGAAACCTTCCCCCGGGGGTCCCGCTCCGCCCGGCACCGGGACAGCACCGGGACGGCACCGAGACAGCACCGGGACAGCACCGGGAAACCTTCCCCCGGGGGTCCCGCTCCGCCCGGCACCGGGACAGCACCGGGA
>VWZT01015183.1:0-19189 GCA_013397055.1 Pachycephala philippinensis
GAGGGTGCGGGGGTGCAGGTGTATGAGGGCGTGGGTGTGTCGGAGAGCGGGGTGCCGATGTGTGAGGGTGCGGGGGTGCAGGTGTGCAGGTGTAGTCCTGAGAGCTCAAGGATGTAAGTTACTTAATGACTTAACGTGTGGTTGTGAGGGAGTGCATGTGTGCAGAGGTGCAGCTGCGCAGGGGTGCAGCAGTGCAGGAGTGCAGGTGGAGGTATGCATCTGTGTGGCTGTGTGTGCGCGCAGGTTTAGGTGTGCAGCTGTGCAGGTCCTGCCATCCCCTCGGCTGGGACGAGGGGCTGCAGGAGGGCGTCACCGCTCCCCTTGCCCTGCTCGCCGGGCAGGATCCGGCCGCGCTGCCGGGCGTAGCCGGGTGAATCACAGCTTAGGGATGCTGTGGTAACTCGTTTCGCCTGCTCAGGGAGAACAACACCGGTTTTCACGCAGCAGGTATCAGTCTGCCAGTTAACAAAACTCTGCCTTCTCGGTCTGTGCACTTCCACAGGGTAAAAAGAGCCATGGGACCGAATCCAAGCGGCTCAGCAGACCTACATAGCTATGCAGTTACTTAAGGATTTAAGTGCTAATAGTAGACATGAGACGTAGGTCAGTGCTGTTGGGTTTGTAACAGCCCAAAGCCTGAACCCTGCTGGGATTCTCAGCCTGAACGTGGCCTTTGCCGGTTCATCTGGGAAATCTCGGTTGATGTTCAAAGGACACCGCAAGAGACACCTTTATACATACATTTACACATCCTGCATAAAGGCTTTGATATGTACACGTCTCATTATACCCAGCAGCTCTGTGATTGCAGCATTTAGCAGGGCGGGTATTTTTATATCCTGAATGACCTGATTGGGAGCACTGAGTTAAATGCAGATCTTCCACATCTCAGGAGAATGATCTGCATCCCATGTGTTCCAGACCAGACTTCTCAAACTTTCTTCTTGGAGCTGATCCACTTTCGAGGATATAAATACCAAGAGAAACTACATGTTAAAATTGTGCACTGATGTAAGCATGAATCTAGACAAATCTTGCTCTAAAGAACAGCTATTTATTTGAGGGATAAAAAGAATGTTGTTTCTGTTGCAAAAATGCATCCCAGGTGCAACTTGTTTCAGTTTTCTTTAGGCTTTTAGATGTACCCCAGACTTCTATCTAGTTCAACATCTGTCCGACTTTGGGGAATTGAATTTTAAGTTGCCTAACCTGCCCTTCTCCAAATTAAGCATCTGAAACAGACTGGCTAGCATGAACTAGATATTCCAATACTTACATCCATTACCGTATTTAATCAAAAATCCTCATGCTGAACGTGAGTGATATCCTTTGCATTCATTATCCTGCAGTTTAACCCAGACAAGCAAGTCTGATTGAATTAGGGTCCACTGGCTTGATTTTGTTGTAACATTATGTTTTCAGGGAGTTTTCAGTATTCTGACAAGAAGGTACATTAAATACATGTGTAAAACATGTAGGAACACCAAGGAATTAAAATTACAGCTTGTCTTGCTGCAGTTTCTGCAGTATCTGGATCAGTACATGCACTGGTGCAATGTCTTAAGGGACTCTGCCTGTCTAAATCCTGGTGCTCCAGCTCTGACCCAAGCAGTTGGCCAAAATACAGGATCCTGCAGGTTATTTTAATTAGGTGGAAAAATTAATCGTGGTGTCAACAACATAAAAGGGTGTATAGATGAGCTGCTGCTCAGCCCACAGGAGAAATCAGACAGTAAGGGTGAGGTTACTCACTCACTCTTCTAAGCCACTGAAAAGCTGGATTTCAGCCAACGCTGAGCCTTGAAAGTTCTGCACTTACGTCTGGGACACCTTCCTGGTACTTACTTTGTCTGGTTGTTTTCTGTACTCTCTTCACGTTTGATTTTGAGGTGTTCTCAATACATTTCTTTTCCTTTCAAACACTTATGCCTGTAGGAAATAATGTGCACCAAAATGCTTTCTTGAGTACGACAAGTTCCTTTCTTTGCACAGTGACTTTGATTTCAGTGATCTGACAGCTGCTTTGGTTGTCTGCTTCCATAAAGCAGCCTCATGGCTCTTCACTACTGTCCTAATAAAGTGTGGCAGTTACACTCAAGCATAATGATGTAACTTCCATGTTTTTTCTTAGATTAAAAATAGTCATGGTATAGAATAAATTCTATAGAATGTTCCTTTTAGGCTGAAACCATCTTACGTTCAGGTTCCATTGACTGAAATGTTTCCTAATGTGTACTTGCATCAAAGTCACTTCTGTACTTCAGAGAACTGCTGAACTATTGCAATATGTGGAAATCTGTCCAAGCATTTTATCCAGCAATATCCTACTAAATTTGCTTGTGTGCTCTCCTTTTGAGGTGTCCAGAATTTTAAGGGTGCCACTTTTATAAAAACATTCAAGATGTTTAAGAAAATATTTTCCTTTCTAATCTCTTGATTAATGTGGGTCCAGTGAGTCAGACTTAGGGATATATGTCATTTCAAGCATGTGAAGACCTATGGAAGGTTTTGCATATGTCTGCAGGATCACATGCCTTTATACTGTCTAATCTCCAGTCACATCATTCTGTTTTCTCTTTTGTGGTTGTGTTATTCAGCTTTCAAAAGCAGACTGATTTCTTTTGTCAAAGTTGTTTGACAAGTGCACTGGGAGAATGTAATCTCATACCAAACCATCTAAATTTTCCCAGCTCTGCTTAATCCGAGTTCCTCTGTGCCTGTGTAAAATACATATTTTCTTCATGACTTGTGAATAACCTGTATTCTTTTTGTTCTCTTATGCAGTGAGGGCTAGCAAATATAGACACTTTGTTCCTATGGTTACTCTATTTTAACTGATCCCAATTTTGTATTGCTTCACTTTTAGGCAAGAAAAAAAAAAAAGACTGGTTCCAAACTTGGTTCATGTCAGAGTTAATTTTGGAGGAAACTCTGAGCAAGACAGAACCATTTTTCAACCAAGAGATCATGCTGGTTTTCGTTGGGGTAGACTTAATTGTCTTCACAGCAGCCAGTATGGAGTTATATTTTGAATTTGTGCTCAAAACAGGGTTGATAACATAAAGATGTTTTTGTTATTGCTGAGCAGTGTTTGCACATCGTCAAGGCCTTTTCTGCTCCTCACACTGACCCCCACCAAGAAGGCTGGGGGGGCACAAGGAGCTGTGAGGGGACACAGCTGGGACAGCTGGCCCCAACTCACCAACAGGACACTCCTCACCAGAAAGCCTCCATCGTGCATTTCCTGGTTTCCTAAGGATTAGTCCCATACTTGCTCTCCATATACATTTGCATCCTAATAGAATCTTTAATTACACAATTTCATACAACTCCTTGCTATGTGAAAGTTATAATATTTAAAAAGAACAAAGTAAAAGTTGGCTGAAAGAAAGTTATTTAATGTTCAAAGTGTTGAACTAACACCCAGAAAAATTGGGGTTTATTTTTAATTCAATCAAAGGCTTCTCCCGTGTTGCTGAAGAAGATTTTTTTGTTTTTTATAAGCCACAAAGAAATTTAAAAAACATTTGCATAGAGAATTCGAATTCCAGCATTTAACTTAACTTGTTTGGTGTTGTAGCCTTAATGCTTTTATAACATTGCTTTAGAATTAATTTTAAGTTCTGACACAGTTTTGCCATATTATCTCAGTGCTTCAGGGTTTACTAAAGGAAAGAAAACCAGCAGCAACTGAAACTGCTTTACAGTAGATTTCAGAAGAATGATGTAAGTAGAAAGATGTGGTAATATATGTCTAGTTTGCTTTAACACATGGAATTATGCATGTAAAATCTGTGTTATCATAATGAAATGTAAAGCTGGGAATGGATATCTGTCTGAGCAAAGCTTCATGCTTTCTTAAAACTATTTCCCAGCCTCTCTTTTGTGCTTTCTCATTGCTTGCTGGAAGCTAAAGTGATCATAAGATCTGTAGGTCACAAAAAAAGGTGATTCATACTAGAAATAGGATCGATAGTCACTTAGAAGAAATATTTTTGTGGTGAAAAAGCTACTTAAGAAGCAGAGAACAAAATCGATCTCATACAATGTAGTTGTACTGTAGAACTGCAGGTGGCAGCAATAATTGCATGGATCATGGGCTGCGTGTACGGTTTTTTTTTCCTAAAAAATGATGGTTCTTGAAGTACGTGCCAGGGACTGTGGAAACTGTCAGTCATTTCTCTCAGAAGGAATTCTAAAGGTAATTACTGTTGAACAAGAATGTATTTGTTACAGCAGAAGTCAACAATTCCACTACTAACAAGTGTCAATTATAATTTATATTATATATACAGTATAACATATATAATATATTTATGTAGATATAGATATGTAAAGTTCAGCTGCACAGGGAAGCTGAGAGAATGAGCATGGAAAGGCTGAATTCATGGAACGTTAACAAGCCTCCAGAAAAATTGTTCAGTCTTGTCATAAATTAGTTTATGTGGTGTTTGTTACAAAATTAATAGGTTAAGTTTATAACAACTCCAATTTGATATTTTAAATTGTTCCTCATCTTAATATTCCCTTATGACTGGAACAAAAGATACTGTCTTTATAGTTTTAGACCTTGTATAATGTTTTACACTTTCCCAGAATAAATGCATCATTATGCACTTCTTAGCTGAAATGATATGTACAAATCAAGCATTATACCTATGCAAACTGAGCAATACAAGGCACTTTGTCTTCCACCAAGCTAAAAGTGTTTCTTTCACTCTCTGGTTCTGCTCTTTGTTTTAAGAGCATTGTAAGATGACTGCAGTACCTGTTTGTGGAAATGTGTGCAATCTCTGTCTAGCATGAGACCAAAAAACCAGGACACAAAGTTACATGGCTTGGAGAGTGACGGGAGAATGTCTTGCCCATCAGAGCTCCCCTAAATCAGGAACAGTTACATAAAACATAACTTTGGAGGGAGAACAAGAGGTATGGTGGCAGCTGTAACTTTCATTATCCATAGTTAAGAGCTTTGTTCTATTCGTAGGCATAAGTTTCAATAGATCCTAATTCAGAAGGACAAGAAGCTTGGAGAAAAAGTCCTTTCAGACAGCAGGTTTGACTAAAAAGTCCCTAGACAAACAAAACCCTAGACTTCCCATGAAGATGTTAAAAACCGATAGTGATGGTAAAGTTACATTATTAGAAAAATAACTTGATAGAGCCCCAGCATCAGCAAGGGGGGAAATAAACCTGACACTTTTTTTCCTGTAAAGTTCTAGGAGTTGAATTCAGTATAACAGTAAGGGTTGGGGGTTTAGCACCTATAACAGCTAAGCACTGTTGCACACTGTTTACTAGCAAGTGTGGGTATGTCTGGAGCACTTACATACCTTATTTTGTAGGCATGGTAGATTTGGAGACAAAACTATCCTTCAAGCCACCTTCTAAACATTGGATACTATTGGGAATTATGTCACAAAGCACGTGTTCTGTACTTCACTAACATTCTTCGTGCAATAGTATTGATTGTTCAAATTACTGAACACAGATGACTTTTCAGAGTTGTTTTAGGTGATTATGACATGACAGAAAAGTTGATCATAGGAAATAAATTTTCAATTCATTTTAAATAGAGGCACAGAAGGTAAGTTCTAGTCCTGGGTTTTAAGCAGATAAGAAAGATTACTTATTTTTGCATGAGGAAGATTTTATATAAAGATATCTTTGGGACCAAATTGCTCTAGTGACTCCAGCAAAAGCAAGAAGAAAAATTGTTGGAAAGGCCTTTATAGTTCAGGAACACTTCCAAAGCCATCTACTTCTTTATAAGCCCATTTCCAAGAAACAAAGAGGAAAAGAAAACCCCTTCATAGAAAGGTTTGCCTTCAAAATCAGAGGGAAAGAGAGAGCAGTCTGGTGTGGAGATCACACTTTCAGATTTAGTTATGAATGGAATTTTAGTTGTGTAAAGAGCTGAGAAAGTAGGTTTACTAAGCAGTGATAGCTGAAATCAGGGTGAACTAGGTTAAAGAAAATCAATTACAATTTTTTATTGAGGATACTACGTATGCAATAACCTCAATCATTCCACTTTAAAGAGGGCACAGAAACTGAAAGAATTGAAGAATCTTGCACAACTGCTTAAATTGGTGCTAATCTGATAAACCTGTTTCCAGAAAGAATTTGCAGGGAGGACTTTTAGTTATTCATTAAGTTTGAATTATAGCTCAAAAGTAACTCTGGTATCACACAGCCAAGTTACCTTGGATCTGACCAGTATGAAGGGAATTCTATGACAAAGATCTGTAAGAAGCCTTGGCCAAGGCTGACCCTTTTCAGTCCTTCAAAGAGGTCCAGGCAGAACACCTCACAGTCCAGAAAACTGCTTACAAACTTGCTGTCTTCTTTCCTTCTGAAGGTCAAGGAAAACTTGGAAGAATTTTATTACTGTCACCTTTGTAATTGTGCTCTGCTGCAACATCTGTGAAAAAAATATTTGAAGTCAGCTATTCAGAATTCAATATATGCTGGGCTATACTATGGGTCTGCTACAAGCCCAGAAGCTTCAAATTTCATCATGAAGCATGTTTCAACAGAGGTCTTAGAAGTCACAGAAATTTAAAAAAACTGCAAGCTCGGGATCCACATTTTTCAGGATGGGAGATTGTGAGCATTTAAAATAGATGTCCATGAAGCTGATTCTTTCTAGTATTTCAAACAGGATATGATCATTAATTTGACACTCTATACTTGTAAAAAAAAGGCAAGAAATTAATTTATATTTGTCCATATATTCTGAGTAGACTCTTCTTTTTCATATTCCAGACAGTACTTCCATTTTATTAGCAAGATATTGATGGGATGAAAAAAAGGTACTAAAATTATGGAGTGCTTTCAGATAATCACAGATTAAGGCTTAACAGCTATCTGTGATGAACACTCCGCTTAGGCACAGTTTAATGTTATTTTCTTGCTGTGTCAGACAGCTCAAAAGATTTATTTCTTGTGAAAAACCAGGAGAACTCAGAATCCCAGCTTCCTCTCCACAAAAGAATGCTGAAAAAAAAGAATAGTAACAGTAAGATATTCTGATTAAAGCTGACTGTGAGTAGGTACTTTGAGAAATTTTGTCAAGAGCTGTGTAAGTGCTTGATTAATCATTACAAATTTATCTGTGGGCTACAGGAACCAGGCATAGTGAATTAGAGGGAAAATCGGTTTTCATCTCTTTCAAGGAGATGCTTCCTGCCATACTGAGGCAAATCTTCTGATGTAACTTGGCTCTTTATGCTGAAATCCTGCTTTGCAGTCAGCTGAGCCAAGGGTATTCTTAGCCAGTTAATATGCAGGTCAGTATAATGCAGCTGCTCTGCACTGTGAAAGTAGGACAGACCACAGTTACTAGAAGTCACCAGGTTATTTCTTAACCAGAAGGGTTCTGGTTAACACTTGCCAGGAGATGCCTCTGCCTTTTTTTCCCACATCACTGACAAAACAAAACAGAAGAAGACCCTTCCAGAATGGGTCTTTCAGCGCTGTGGGAGTTGCAATGACTTGTGATTGATAAACTTAAAACTATTTTAGATGCTGACAGCCCAGGATTTCTTCTCTGCTTTATTTGGATTAGATATATCTGGAAGAGTGAAAGTACTTATATTTTGTCAAATTCAAGTTACTTTTTAAATGTCTAGTGATTAAAATAAAATCAGCAAGTTCACTCTAGCCAGTAAAGTTTATTACAAAATTAAACTATAAAAAAATTATGACAAAATGCATTTACTCTTTCTTGTTTTGGCTGACCTTCATAGTAGATCTACAAAGCTAAGTTGCAGGAAGGGGCATTAAAGGATTGGGATAGTAAAAGAAGGGATTTTTCAGCTTTGCTTCCTCAGGGCATAGCTGCTCTTTCTAATGACTTACCTAAAATTGTGTTTCCTCAGACCAGTTGTTCAAAATGAAATATCTCTTTTAGCTGTGGTTCTCTAGAACTGTTCAAGTTTGTTTCATCTGACACAAATACAGTTCTGAATTTATACCAAAAATAGCCATGATGGCTTGGCTTCCTTGTCCTTAGTAGTTCAAGACAGAAAATTACAGGGGGCCATTGTTTTTCTAGAAACCTCTGCAGTCACATTCCTGTTATATTATTTAATTTGCATGTTATTTCCATCTTGATTAACTTCCCTGCATGTCCCTGGGTTTGTATGAATAAACATAATTACAGGTCATATGAGAAGTATTTCCAACCCTGCTTTGCAGTTTTGTAGAATTAATTCATTAAATAATACTGATGCACCTGGCATTCGAAGTACCTTTCTAAATTGCCTTCTGCTCATCTGTTCTCATTTTTGGAACTGGAGCCATAATAAGTCTGGCTTAAAAACCAGAATTACTAGTTAGTCACTGCCAACCAGACCTCTTTCAGAAGCATATCTAAATATATCAGGAGATTTCTCTGGCCCCAAAAGCAGAACTTTAGAATATATCAATATAAAATGCATAATCAGGGTTTATTGTTTCACCTGCATAATTTAGGATCTTCAGCTACATGCACGTATTTTCATTGCCAAGTAGTCCAGATTTTAACAAAAGCATGAACTATGTCTTACTAAATTCACTAAAATTAATGTTATCTTTATAAGATTTCCTCTGGGTTGAATGAGAAGCTCAGCATCTAGACTGATACATGGTGTAACTCTGTCCTACATAGGCAGTACTCTTTCAGAGCTTATTAGGAAAGCAAACCAAGAAATTATCACACAATACAGAGTCCTTCTTGCAAATGTTAATTCTGGCAGCACAGAGACAGCTTAGTTAATGTTGTACTAGTAGCATCTGGGAATGATGCAAGGACATTAGGTATGCAACTAGTGTTTCAAAGCATGTACAATTAGCATCTCAAACAAGGCACTTACAAAGAGTGTAATTGGATAGCTGATGAATTGAGAATGCTTCTTCACAATTTCTTTGATTTGCCTTTCCCCCAAGTATTCTCTTTGGTCTTCCGTCAGATATAAGATAATCTTTGTTTTACAGTCATGTGGTTCCCCATGAATGAAATATGTGAGTTTTAGTGACAGCAGAAATGGACGAATAGCAACCATTTTCCTGAAATTAAGAGTTAATACAATTGTAATACAAAATTCTTAATCATCACTGACTACCTGATAATGCTGAGCTGGTGTTTTATACCAGTTCTGTGCTCCAACAAGTGCAACAACTGAAGCAATTATACCATTTCAATGTGTATTTCCCCCAATTTTCATAGCCCTCATGAAGCACAGCGTAACAACATATGAACTGCAAGAGGGAGTCTATAATGCAGAAATGCATTAACTTTGACCTTTCTCTTTAAATGTTACCCACACTTGAAATGAAAGGCAGCAGTGGTGCTGTATTGTGTGATGCACATTCATTCTCTGCTACACAAAGTTCAGCCAGTGGTTATGACTGAGCCAGGCAAATTTGCTGCTAAAGGTAGAGATCCTGTGCCATCAGACTGTGCACCTGTGCTCCCACTCTGTTCTGCAGAATGTTCACTTGACTCTCACCAGCCATGAGACAGAGAACAGCAAATTCTGTTGACAAACATTTACCATTATCAATGAGAGCAAGAAGCCTGGAATGAAGGTGACTTTCCTACTGCCTGTCCTTGCTCCGTGGCCACAGTCACTTTTGCAGCCAGGGAGGCTAGAAGAAGCTGCCTCCAAACTGACTATTCCCAGAGACACCAGCACAAGCCATGTTTCTGTAGAAGCTGGACCTTGCAGTAGTCATGGGATCAGCTTTGGTCACCCTGTGGTCAGGATAAATCCATGATGGTCAGAATGCAATTGTATTTGTCAGGTCTGTCATTCTCAGAATCCAGCTTGTTTGGATCAGTCACAGCCTCAAGTCTCATTCTGTCCAGGGATCACAACAGAAGGCTTGAGCATTCTCAGGCTACACTTAAGAATCCAGGCAGTGTTTCACTGCCTGAGTCACATTAATAGCCAGATTACTTGCAACCAATGATTTGCTAACTGCCTCCCTCAGAAAGTTTTTCTTGTTGGAATAGAAAGTGTTGATGAGCAGTTATTTCAGCCTGGAAGGCAAGAGTCCTCTCCTCTTCATCCATGGGCTGATCTTCAGTTTGCACAGACTCAGTGCAAAGGATGCACAGAGTTTAAACCTCACTGCATGTACACCCACACATACAGACAACAGACAGTGGCACATGTGTTTTTAAACTGAAAAAATAGAAATAATTTGTCTTGAGAGCATATGGCAGAGAAATTTAATTATTGTTTCAGATGTATCACTAATAATCCAGTATACATTTTAGATTTTTCACTTTTCTCTGATTTCTCACTTAAGATTAAGACAACATAGGATGAATAATGGTTTAATCAAGGGGGAATCAGTAGGCTTTTTAATATAGTCATGTTAGATTGTACTATAAAGTAAGAAAAGTCATCACAGGATTTATTATCACAAATTAATTTCACTTGTACATTCTGGGACATCCCAGAGACAAAATTTTGCAGTTATGACAAAATAACAAACACGAGATTTCCACTCTCCTTTACCTGAAACACTACCTCAACAGGAATATTCTGAGGTAAGTCTTTAATTTTAAAAATAAGCTTGAAATTTCTCTGGGGGAATGAGAGATATTGGCTTAGTTGGTATAATGATGAGACTAATATAGATTTGTTTATAGTCCCTTCAAGTCAGAATAACACTGCAAGGAAACACATTTTATTGAAGGGACATGTTGTAGTGCAAAGTCCCTTCTCTTATCATTTAACAGAAACCAAGTCTGAAACCACCTAAAGATGTAATTTCCTCCTTAAGATAGGCTCTTATTTCATGTTCCTATTTAAGTTATGCCTAAACAACCCCCTTTATTCACCTCTTATGAAAAAAGACCACAAGGCCCTTATGTCTGCCTACTAGCTGTTTTTATTTTGCCCCCAATTCTCTACTGTCACAGCTATGGGAAGGAAAGTAGACAAGAAACAGAATAAATTATAATTTGAACGGACTAGAAATATTATGATGAGATTATGTTTGAATTTTCCAAAGGGAAGTGATGGAAAGAAACATACTGTAGCCACATTTCAGCTTACATTAGAAGAGCAACTAATCTTCATCAGCTAAGTCTGGCAGTAAAAGAATCACTGTCATCACTCATCTTTCTGCAGAATTTATGTAGGTAACCTTCAAGCCGCCACAAAAAAAAAATTTAAAAAATTTTACGGATTTTAAAAAATCAGCCCATCATTTGGTTTAGACTTGCAGCAGGAGAAGGAGAGTAGAGAGAAACTGAACAAGACTCCTTAGGCATGGAGCAAATCAAGGCAGCTGTGGAGAGTGTCTTATTCTGACCTACCATATATCAAAGGCTGACAGGGTTTGCTAACCCATGTACTAGAGACAAACAGTCTCCTTGTTTCTTGTTTAGAAACTAACATCATGATCCTGCACTTCAAAAGAGCTTTTATAAAAATTTATTCTTACAGAAGATACGTAAAATGCTACCTACTCAAAACAGTGTTGATTTATACTGATACTGCAGAAATGTAAACAATAATGTTAAAGGTAAACGTACAGAATGACAGAGTGCTTGAGGTTGGGAGGAACCTCTGGAGGCCATCTCATCTCTCCCTGCTCAAGCAGGGCCACCTGGAGCAGGTTGCCCATTACTGTGTCTACTAACAGCTGCTCTGAAATGAACTAATTAATGGGTGACATCCCTTTGCAAGCTCAGAAAGCGGATCACAGCCTTCCCAGAAAAACACTGAAAGGTAAAGTCTCTGTAGGAGCAGCTGTTTCAGCCCTGGCACACATGGCCTCAGCTCAAACCAAGGAACAGAAATGGAAGATATCTCTGCTTGTGAATGGGAGTGACTGAAGTGCACTGATGGGCTGTGCGTGCTTCTGGATGCAAATGAAGAGAGTAGCACCCTGACTTGTGAGATTAATCCAGTAAAGCAAAATAGAAGCTTATGAACCATGTTACTTGCCATGCTAATGAGGTTTCCTCCTGGGTGTTTGTGCTGTTGCTGCAGAGGGCAAAGGGAGGAATACGGGTCTCTGTGCCAGCCCTGCCACCCATCTAAGAGCTGGGATGTGAGTGCAGCATCAGGTCTGTCCGGTTTGCAATGCTGTTAGAATTCACCAGATGGGGCTAATACAGCAAATATAAATATTCTCTATAGGAGTCATACTGAACAAGTATATAGAGATGGGTAGAGAGAGCAATATATATTTGTGCATATGGCACAGAAATTTTAACCTTAAAAAAGTTGTTTGGGTTTTTCCTTTTAAGTTAACCCGTTCAAGGAGTCCATTTTTTAAAATAGATACTTTGTTATATTAATTTTCATGAATCAAATGTTTAACTATTCAACCATACTCTCCCACCCCACAAACCAACAGCTGTCTCAGGAAATCTATAGGTTGGATCTGGCTTAGTTATTTTTGAATTTTTTAAAACTCTAAACAACTATAAAACCACATATATAAAAATTGAAAGTTTATGTTGAGATCAATTCCTAATTATTGTGCTTTTATCTATGTTTAACTAAAAATACAAATGAAAGCTGTAAAAATCAGTTTGTTTATAAATGTGCACAGCTTTCCCTTTTCCTGTGGTATACTCATGCAGAGACTGATCCTGTCACATAAGTCCACCCTCCAGATTCATTTTCCTGTAGAGACTAAACTTGTTTAGACATCACAGTCAAGTTTTAGTTAACTGATTATTAAAAAAAAAGGAAATACCTGTATGCCAGTGCATCTATTGAGTGTCCTCATCTGTGTCAAATCACTGAATCAGGAAGTTAGTATTTGAAAATTGAAAGTAATTGCCTGTGAAAGATGTCAGACTGGTGCTCTCTGTATTTTTCCATGCCTATAAGAAGCAATTCTATCATTTTTACTATCAAAAACAATGAAAATACATGAAGATTTAGTATGCATCTACCCCATATTTGATTTTAGCTTGTTATACGTACTCATGAAAAGAAAAATGACAGTGAACAAATAGACTTCAGATGGGATTTAACTCAACCAACAGAACAGCTATTGGAAAATGACATAAACCTTGTTATACCTAGCACTCAGCCTTAGAAAGATGGAGGCTAAAGACAAGGAATGGCACAGGAATGTGCATACTTGATTACGTGATTACTGGTAAGTGCTTGTTACATAAGAACAATATTGTATGAGCTGCATAACAATGATAGTTTCAGATAAACCAGAAAAGCAGGGACATCAGAGCCTACTGCACACAGGTAATCTTTTAAACCACACTTTTCTTTACTAATACCATCCCTTGCTTTATGCATGTAGCAAGAAACTGAACAAGTCTCATTAGGCAAGGAGAAAGTCAGACTTCCATTTAGACATGCACTTAGGCTGCTGAAAGCCTGAGTGATGATAATTTTTTATGATTAATTAAATTTTGTGTGTGATGAAATTATAAGGTACATAGGGTAATGATGTAAGAATACATATGTCATAATAATAAATACCCTTTCTCATCAGCCAACCTGTCTGGTAGATGACAAAACCCCAATCATAAAAAAACTATCCCACTTCGATGGAAAAAACTGTATTAGGAAGTTTTGTCTAAAAAGTTACACATAATCTTCCTATCTATGAGTAAATTCTGGACACCAGATGGATGGCAAAGCCTTGTTAATTTAGCTTATGCCCTTCTTGACTTGCAAATGAAAATCAGTGACCACATAACCATAATGAAGACAGCACATAATGATGACCAGAATGGAGCCAGCACATAATTCAGGGAAATAAGCTCTCCTTTCTTTAAATGTGCAATGATTCAACCAGCACTGAATGAACAGCCAGTGCTATGCAGTATCCAGAGCTCCCATGCTTCAGTGAGCTTATGGAAAAACTCATAAAAATTCCCATTAGACGATCATTTATCTAAAGCTTCAATGCTTCATCTAAAACAATTTGGAGACAGTCATTCCAGCCATGGAAATGGAATTATTCTTATGACACTGATGGAGAATCTCCTCCTATGACTGGACAGAAAGCAGATAGCCATGCTTTTTCTGCAGCTCCCTGCAACCTTTGAGATGTGAGAAAGGTGATAAGGGAATGAAGAATGTGCTAACAAGTTTTCAGTTCCTCTTTGTGTAATACACAAAAGCAATGGAGAAAGACCTCACCATCAGCTACGTAGATGACCTGGGGGAGACTGAAGAACCTGGTATAAACTTAAGATATACATGCACATACCTGTCTTAAGTGCAAAATGTTCAACGGCTCCTGAATCTGGTCACCTTTAAAACTCAGTTACTTTTTTTTTTTTTTTNGTAATGCTTCCCTTTTCTTGACTGTTAAAGTTTATTCTTTCCAAGGACACTTTTCTCAGCTTTCCTTATTTCTTGTTCTGCTTGGGGACTCCTAAATCACACACTGGCAGCCACTTTTCTTGCATGGATGGCTGCTAACTCACTGTTGCTCACACCAAATGCAGGTTGCTTGGCTGACCTGCAACACCCATCAATAACCAACCATCATTATTGTAACCCGATAACCACAACCTTCCCAATGAAAACCAGCTGAGTGAAATAGCCAGTTCTGATGAAAGAGAAAATAATTTTGAAACACATATTTGCTGAATCTATTGTTTCTTAAGTTACAAACATGCAAGAGTCTGTTGCAGACCGCACTTTAGGAGTGTTCTTGACTTTCTCAATGGCACTGCATTCTCACACTGCAACACTGTCTAGAAATTCCAGTTTTGTGAGAAACTGAGTCGCTGCTGCTGGCCAATAATCAGACCTTATTTATTCACAGGTTGTCATTCCTCAGCTGATTACAGCAGTACTACATATATGGATAATAGGTCTTCCCTATTTAGGGAGTTTTGAGAAGTACATAATGCTGTAGCACATCTTAGAAACACAAGCTATTTGTAGGCATATCAAACCAATCTCTCTGGCTTTCCACAGAATTTAAATTAAATTCATTATCTTGGTCTTATCTTCAGAGAACATAATTTCCAGGACAACTACGGCCTCAAGATAATAACTGTTATTGACAAGAACAGCAGTCCTGGCTATGGAGGCAAGGTAGTCTTTTCAGGAGACAACTCACAGAAGCTGATTGTGAACAGCAGAATGAAGTTTTCCAAAGACACAGCAGAGCTCACCCATCATCCTATCCCAACTGCAAAGCAGACTTATTTTACTTATTTTGGCCTTCTTCAAGCCAAATGTCTGTTTTTAAGAATATCCATTTGTTTCTCAGTAATTAACCCCCCCACAATGAAAACAAAACGTTTCACATGCTCTTGCTCCTCTTGTGGAGGGATGCAAGTATAAACAACATGCAATGTGTTCTAGGAGAGCAGAAACTTCCTTGGTAACACCCTTTCACTTTGTAATCCATAATGCATTACCTCATGTATTTAATGTTAAATGTATGCAGTGGTTAAGAAGAGATGCCTAATGCAAATAAGAAACTATGAAACTATGCCAGAAACAATATTTTCTCATGATGAAAGCAAGCTAAATGTGCTTTAAAGACCATGTAAGTACTTGGAAACATAATTCCAACACTGCCATGTTTTTTCTTCTCCCCACATTAAGTGGCACTTGCATGCCATCCTCTCAACCAGCACCAATCTTTTGCCTAGTTCAGATGTGTTGCTTACATGTCTGTGTATCTCTGTTAGTAACTCACACACATTCAAAAGTTGTTAAAATTTGACACATTGCAGAGCTTTTGACTCTCTTGACTCTTAAGCCAGTCACACTAAATGCCTAAATTTGTTTGGGCATCAGAAGTTCCAGAAAGACTTGACAGACCTGCTATAGTTGACAGACAGTGCAGGGATGATCTCCTGATTTCTGCAGCATAATCTGCAGGCAGTGCATGCTAGAATAGATAGTTTGCCTGATGGAATATGGGTGTAATCACCATCCTCTTTTTTTTTTGTCTCAGAGAAGCTGGTAAAAGCATCACTAATACCAGTTGTTGCACTTTCTGGGAAGTAACAGATGGAATTCAAATTCAAGCACAGGAAAGTTTTGTTCATAGCTGTACTTGGATTGCAGTTTCCTCATGTCCAGTAAAAGCACTATTAATATTACATTCTGAAAAGTTGCAGGACCAATTTATGCCCGGCATAAAGCAATCTCAAAGGACCACACTATTTTATTACTGTTAGTGAATTTTGCTCATGTCTGTTTTCCAATTTGCCAAAACAATTTGCAAAAAGTAAAGGCACGATACAGCAGTGATTGTGACTGACTTCAGTTTATTGGTTGTGTGGTGCATACAAAACAACTCATCTAGGGTGTCCTCATGGGATCATTTCAGAACTATCATTCCTGGTTAGCTTGAAACAGAAGAGTTTACAAGTGGTACAGGGAATTTTTCATAAGACTTATCTCTGCAATCTCTGTTTCCCCTAGTATTTTGATGAGCATTGTTGATGGGGCTATACAATAGTGTTCTTGTGACTTGCAGCTGTGTTTTTCAAATGAATATTTGTCTTGGATTCTCTGTGGAATCTCTCAGCAGCTTTTATTGATGTTTCTTGTAAATGTGAAACACTACATCAATTCTTTGACTCTCTGCACCATCATGTACTGCTGATAACCAGGTACTTGTTAACTTTGTTTATTCTTCGGATCACACTTATTCCATCAGTGACAGATGGCCTGCTGTGGTTTCAGTATGATTTGCATTCCACACAGTCCCTCTACCAAAGTTGCCTGCTTTCTTCTTCAAAGTGATCTATTCAATGTTGTCAGTGGGTAATGAATAAGACATACTGAGTATGCCTGCTTGGAGCAACACTTTTAAAAAAAATTTGTTGTTGTTGTTACATCCTTATCTGTTTTGAATATTGCTATTTAGAGATCCATGCTCATCCTGCTCTTCTTTGTTGACTGAAAATATTCTGACTTTCTCTCTGGAAGTCCATTAATGAAATTTCTGTATGAAACAATCACTCTTAAGATGATTTTTTTAAAAATTGGAGGTCTGCTTACTTACTTTATGTGCTTTTAGGAGGTCGTCAATACCATCTGGCAGGGCTGGCTGATAAGCTGACAAGATATATTGGTCATTATTGACTGGCTTTATCTTAAGAATTTCAAGCAAGTCTTCAATACCTGGCCGTTTAGAAGTCTAATTATCTGTACTTGTTCAGATATTTACTCAGATACATACTCTTTTCTGGAGATCTTTGGCTGTTTCACATCTCTTAGCTACCTTGTACTAATATTTTGATGGTCAGCAGCAAGATAGTCTTCAGCTACAAACAAAACCTCTTTGAACTAAATTGACTTGAAACTAAATCCCTTTAACCCGCTGCAGTCTGAGTGGACTTCTTCAGCTGAGCTGATCTAATGGAAAGAAGGAAGGTCCTGCTTTTCTCTGGCTCTGCTGTTCATTCCTGTCCCCTCCCTTAAGCAGTCGGTGTTTTTTGTTTAACCCGATTCGTTTCACATTTGTAAGGAGTTTAATTCTCCATACATTTATCTTTCCAGAAATGGCACCTCAGGAGGTCAGGAGAGCACTGCTGCTGGTAAAGGAAGGAGTAGCAGCAGACAGTCATAGTCCAGAAAGAAGAGGGCAATACAGTGCCTTTGGGAGCAGTCCCATTAGAGCCACACAGCTACAGCAGGAAACTATACCTTGAAAGTGTGTTTTTTATTGTTAACATAAGATGATCTAACTCTGTGCTGCTTATCTTCCCTTAGAAGCACATTCCCAACTCCTTCCTTATTTTGGCTCCAGCAATTCTGTGGTGAGTTGGATCAACGTAGTTGCTGATCAATATTTTGCTTACCTGAGAACTCATAATTTCTGTGTGTGTGTTAATTTTCAGGTGGATCTGACTCACCCTTTGGTTGCATGATTACTAGAACAGATGCAGGGCAAGTAACAGAAATACCTGTCAAGGAGGGGTCAAAGCCTTTTTTTATAGCTGGAGATCGGTCTTAGATCAGTTTGAGTCAGTCAGGAGGCTGTAGCAAGAAAAACTCTTCAAGCTGAAACTGCTGTCAGAAGAAACAGTCCTGCCTCCCTGCCCAGTGAATACAATCCTTCCCAACCCTGTGCCACCTCCACCTGGCATTGATCTGGTTCACCATGCAACACAGCTGGCTGTATGGTTGCAGGATGATCAGAACAAGGAGGTGAGTGATCTGATAACCAGTTTTTCAGGTTCACACCTCAGGCCAACTCCCAGGCCTGGCTCTGCCTGCAGCAGGTTGGAGGCTGGTGCAGAGCTGGAGGGATGAAGGTACTATCTCCATCAGGGGCAGTGTGAGCTTGGCGTGAAGTGTCAAAGTACAGCTGCACACCTGGATTTGCTGTCCCTAAACTAATGGACACTCACAGCAGAGTCCACAGCCCCACCTCACCGGGCTTCCAGGTGCTGGCAGTCGTCTGTGGGCAAAGCTGGCCAGGGCCATGGCAAACAAGCCAACGGAGGTGGCCAGGGTGATGATGCCTCAATGTGATGATGCCTCAATTTGATGGCCGCATGATGAGTCGGGGCTCTCATCTGGGAGCCATTGCCCTAAAAACAGCGCTGCATATGGACAGCTCCTGGCTCTGATCTGGCACCTCCAGCAGAAGGGACCACCTCACCCCACACTGTGCCCGGAGAGACACCCGCATCCTGAGGTGGCAGATCCCTGTGGGCACACAAACCCCCTGCTCACAACCCGCTTCTCGCCCTCTCCCCCATCCCCCACAGCAGCTGCTCCGTGGAGCCACCATGTTGGGTGACCCTGCTGAGGCCACATCCGCAGCGCTGTGTCCAGTTCTGGGCTCCGCAGTTACGAGAGAGACATGGAGCTCCTGGAGTGGGTCCAGCAGAGAGCTACAAAAATGGTTAAAGGATTGGAGCATCTCTCTTATGAGGAAAGGCTGAGGGAGCTGGGCCTGTCCAGAGAAAAGCTGACTGAGAGGGGACCTCATCAATGTGTATAAATATCTAAAGGGGGGTGTCAGAGGATGGAGCCAGGCTCTTCTCGGTGGTGCCACGAGCAGAAACTGNCCTGCTGGAGCAGGGACGTTGCTCACGGTGTCCCACTGCGATCCCTCCCTGCCAGACCCACCCGAGCACTCCGTGACCGCCGCCCGCCAGGCCACGCCCCTTTCCCCGCCCCCCGGCGCGCGGGCCCGGCGCGCGCGCAGTCGCGCAGTAAACAGGCCCCGCCGGCCCCGCCCCCTCGTGTCGCCCCCGCGCGCAGGGGCC
>VWZT01015183.1:19615-48264 GCA_013397055.1 Pachycephala philippinensis
GGGCAGAGGCCGGGCCGCCCCTCCCTCGCTGCCCTCCCTCCCCGCGGCCGTGGGGCTGGCGGCTCCTCGGCTCCAGCCGATCTCCCGATTGACCAGGTAGCGGCTGGGGAGGGAGAGAGCAGGCCTGGGCCGAGGGCGGTGTGAGGGCATCGGCGCTGGGTCGGTGCTTGGGGCTGCTCCAGATACGGTGTCACCGACGGGAGTTGTGTGTGTGGGCCCTGTGCAGGGATGCGATCGCTTGGGCTCTCCTTGTCGTGCGGGAATGAGGGTTGGATTTCCCTCCCTGGGCCTCCTTCACCTGCTGCTTCAGGTCAGAATTTGTTGGACACACTAATGCCTGTTGTGATTATGGTGGTGTCAAATCCCTGCTTCCAGGATCTTTCTAGCTTTGGCTGCATGGCTAAAGCATTCACTGCAGTTTTAGCTCTTTGTTGTGACTTAGAAGTGTGGGTTGATTTTAGGATTGTTTTTAAATAGGAGTGGTGCAATGAGATGAGTCTTAAATATCAGATAATTGACAGAGAGAAAGTTGCTTTTGCAGGAAAGAAAGATTGATGTACTTGAGAGAGAGACTCCTTACCTGTCGTTATTGGATGCAGGACAGTGCATGCATTTGATCTCTCAGGTCACCATATTTGTGAACAAACCCTTGATTTTATGGGTTTCGGAGAACAATTCGGAATTTGTCCTCCTAGGTGAACGGATGTCACTCCCAGTAGACGTAAACACAGATATAATGAATGTCAGCTTTCTGTTTTGTTTCAAATAGTGGGCGTTCGCTATTTTACGTGCTTGGGTCTCAGCTGCCATCATGTGAGTACCTTGAAATCTTCCTGCTCTTAGCCAACCATTCCACATGGCATGAGTGCGCAGAGAGCTAGAGACTCACACAAGGCTGTGCAGGAAGCTCGTGGATGAACAAGGAATTAATTACACCTGAATCTGCTGTGTCCTAGGGTAGTACCCCTAGCACTCCTCCTTTATATAAAATGTCAGCACCAGCAGGAGTTTAAAATCTGCATGGTTATTTGTTGAATGTGACCTAACAGATCTGATATGTCCTGTATAATTATGTGGAAAAGTGTGTCTGTGTGTATTTTAGTTTCATCCTTTAATGAATTCTAATAATCTAGTTATGTTTCAAATAGTGCTTAGACAATGGCTTCTTTAAGCATACAAGGAGTATTTAGTGTCAAACAGTATTTGCTGTTTACAAGCAGTTGCTATCTTTATGAGGTATCCTGAGGAGCAATATCTCTGAAAATCTATATCCTAAATAATTGCCATGTTTGGGTTTTGCTGTGTTTGTTTTTTCCATGCAAAGTAGCTGCAGAGTTCTCTCACTTAGCTCACAGAGCAGGCCTTTATGTAGTTTAGTAATGGTACATGTGATCCTTGCAAGTTCTCTTAGTCATCTCTTGCCACACTTCTGAAAAATAAAGATCTAAATCCTGGTACTTTGTTGAAAGTAAGGAATGGAATAATTATATCAAATTACAAAAATCGCCTTGAGCTGGGTATTTGGATATTTTTTCAGATGCTAGAAGCTACTGGTATGATATACAGTAACTGAGAAATTTGAGTTTTTGAACTCAGGAGCTCTGAAGCATTTATACCTGTTACAGTGTGAAATACTTTTTTCTCTGAATAGAGTAAAACATTTGCGTTGTTAGGACAGAATTCATCTCAATAACCTTTTACAGTAGTAACTATCTGAAATAATGCTGTATATTCTGTATGTATAATACATTAGTAAAGTGAACCTAAAGAAAGAGCTGAAATAGATTGACTCACTCTGAGGGAAGTGCTTTAAATGGGAAGATGGTCTGTCTAAAATCTGTAATACTTGCTGCTTTGGAATTTATTTTGAAGCTTCGGTTGGAAGCAACTGTTTTGTCTGTGTACGAACGTGAAACAGGAACAGGCTGGGAGTCTTGTCAACTGATCATGTGAACTTTTCAGAATCAAAAGTTCTATCTTGTGGCTATCATAAAGGGGAGAGAGCTATTGTTACCTAAATGGACAGGATGTAATTCTGCCTTAAACTGGGCAGATTATCACATTCTTTGTTCCTTCCTGTTCCTGGGAGCAGGATGGGGAGAGGGACTTGATCTGTTTAAGACCAACCTATTTGTGCTCCTCTGCAAAATACAGATGCTGATAACTTCAGTTTTAGCTGTTAGTTCATAATTATTTAAGTATCCCTTAAAAAAATTTCCCTGATTACGTTAAGATTATGATTTTCATTCTGGCTAAGTCATATTGCCATATTGAGTTGAATTTAATGAAGCTGTGCTGTGCGAATATATCAGCTAACTGTGATTTTATGTTGGTTTTTTTTTTTTCATTCTTTTCCATTTTTTTTTAAAGATTTTTTAAAGACTTCTTTTCTGGACGGAAAAATGCTATATTTTTCCTAAAATGAGTGAAAGAACCACCAGGACTGTATTTTAAAAGACCATGTCTGTTAGGTACTGAGATAATTCTTGCATCAGTAATCCATTGCAGATCAGTACATGTTAAGGAAGAGTAACACTTAAGCCATGAATGACACTGAAGAATAAATAGTGTAATATTGAGTCAAAGATACCATTTGCAAGGATATTTCTTGACATCAATAATGCTAATCTTTCTTCTTTTAGTTTCCCTTAAATCCTAAATGAATTGTGAATACTATGTCTGGTTTGTAAGTCACCTTTTAAAGTGAACTGCTGATGTGTGTGTTGTGTTTAGGAGATTTAATTTATATAAAGAAAAATGTTTCCAGGTAACCTTGATCCTTCTTCCAAGACACTTGGTGGAGAAGTTAGATCTGGCATCCAGGACAGTGGTGTGGAGATTGTCTGTTTGTACTCCAATCATAATGGTTTGGTAGAGAGACAAGAGTTTTGGACAGCATTTCAAGCTGTCTCTAGAGAATTTTTGAAGCAAAAAGGTATTTTCTTCCAACTTTTTTCTTCAGCTCTTTAAGAAGGAAGCTGAGTTTTTACTGTTTAAGGTTTCCATGTTACTGCCAAATTTTACTGTTGTCATGAAATGTGTTACCGTGTTTCGTGTTTTCTGTGTCATAGAAAGCACATCAATTACGAGCCAGTGCATTGTTTTTATAATGAAACTTTGCAACTCTCTTTGTGTTCATAAAGCAATGCAGACTTCCAGAAAACTACTGTTTTCTGATTTGGATCAACTGAAAAAAAAAAGACATGGACCTATAGTTTAGTAAGAAATTAAACTGTGATGGAATGAGATGCGGTTGCTTTACTTAGGTAAGTATGTAATTGTTCATATCTGCACTAAGTGTCAATGGGCTTTCCCTTTCAGTCCTCCTTTACTTTGGCTTTAAGGTTAGATGTGTGATCTCTTGTTAACCAGAAGGGGTAAATTTTCATGAACTCAACTGATCTAGTGACAGCTGTAACTGATGGACTGGCAGTATAGGATCCTCTTGGCAGTGTGCTCCTATCTCCTTGTCTTCGGCAGTGCTCAGCCTCTGGTTGAGCTAGTTCAGCTTGCTAAACCAGCAGCAAAGTACTTGCAGTTTTTCTGGGCAGATTTTCTCTTGATTTGGTGAGTTGAACAGTGTCATCTTGGGGTTGATTATTAGCAGGTACAGTGACAGCAAGGAAAGGGTTGGAGGGGCACTACCCCCTTCAGTGGCCTGGACTGTCTGTTTGGATGCACTGCCTTACGAAGTCTCTCCTGAATAAAGCCTCTGCTTCAGCCTGAAGTCAGTTTTAGAATGATCTGTTCCTAAGGGATTGTTGACTTAATTTCGATTAAGAGAGTTATATGTGTTAAAGGAGGCTTTTCCTATTATTTTAGCCATTCCCTCTTCATGAAGTGAAAAGACTAAAAATTATAACGTAATAATTCAAAAATTGTTCAAATTACGATGCTCTGATGCTCTGAGTAGGTTTTTCCTGCAGCCCCTAATCAGGAGTGAGGGCTGTTACTTGATTATTTTTATGACAGAGTCTTGAAGTACTTAAATATGGTTTGTGGCTAGCTTTGCAAAATGATTTATTAGTTGATTCATTAGGCTGGAAAAGGAGAGTGCTATATCATCTTCCTTGCCTTAGGAATGACTGACAAGACAAGGCTTTCCAGATTACTGCTGACATTAACTATCAAGTCCTTTTCTCTTCCTACTAGGAAGCTTGTGCAATTTCCTTATAGAAGTGTGTGTGATGATGTGTTATTCTCTATATGTTGTAGAAGTTTCTGGGCAAATTAATCTGCAGCTGTCATTGCAATACAAGTACATATTAGCTGTAGTGTTGCATGGTGCACAGTCATAATTTTTATGTAATACATTGTCAAGTTACGAAATTTGAATGTATAGTTTAGCTTATTACATGACATTAAACCTTTTGCATTGTAGTTAAATTCTGGCTCCCTGCTCTGTGGTAATGTGTGGCAGACTTTCTTAACGTTGGGTGTTTCATTTTTTGAAATCGCCTTGTTGGAAGAAGAGTCTTTGTCTTTCGTTTGACTTTTTTCTTGCTGCTACCTAAAGCAGCAGTCTGTTAATAACTATGGAATATTATAGTATGTTGCAGTAGTGTTGGATTAGAAACATACATAGGTGATAAGCACAGGTTGATGGAGGCATGGAGGGCAGAATCAGTTGACTGTCTTTTTATGCTTATGTTGAGCAGGTGTCTTGGAGATTGTATTTCTACTAGGATGAAAATAATCTCGTATGTCAACTTCTTTTATTGAGGGTTGGCATATTGGTAGTCCCTGCTTATCAGTAAAAAGACTGATGTATAGGATTCCTTCCTTTGCAGTTCTCAAAATTACCTTTTTTTATGTCTGGCTTGATTTGTTGTGCAGTTGAGTGTTATCCTTGTTGGTGACTTTCATTCTATAGACTGTTCACCTGGGAACTTGTTGCAGTGACAGAATGATAATGGGTGACATTTGTCACTGTGCTTAATATATTGCTCTGAGAAGAGCAGTGCGAGGCAGTTCTGGGTTGGAAGCTGGGATGTGTGGAGAAAACCATCATGTTTTCTCAGGATGTGGTGGGAATGTGAATTTATATTACTGTATACTTAGAGATCACTAAGCTGTGTCAGGGCCCTGAAAATGATGTACATTTTAATAATATATATGCGCTATAAAACTGCTGAGGTTTGTAAGGATCTTGGAGGATACAGTAGTTCTGAAGCAGAGGGAAGTACACCTACATCTTAGTGACCAGTTCTTAAACTTGCAGTAATGAGAATTCCAGTTTCCTTCAATAACTTATTTTGGTGTTACTTGTCTTTCTTCTTCCTCCAATATCTGACTGAATTTCTTGTTCAGGGAAAAAAAAGGTGAAAGCAAACCAGGCTGAATGGAGTTATTTACTGTGGACATAGAGGACAGTTGACTATTGCCTTTGGCTTTTGCATATTTAAAAACTTGTTAATTTGTCCTCTCAGTTTTCCTAAGGTAAGTAAATCCAGCTCTTTAAACCATTCTTCTCGGATCTTGAGTTCCAAATGTTTCATTGCTCTCCTCTGTTGTCTTCTGTTGTCTTGTATTTGTGGTACTTAAACTAGACCCAGAGCTTGCACTGTGACTTCAGTACAGAGCAAGGCAGGATTGTTGCTTGCTGTGTCTGTCTTCTAATATTCTTGCTAACATATTGAATAGTGTTGACATTTTTGAATCCTGCTTATAGTGATGACTCACTTGGATTGTTTCTTATCATATTGCTGCTTTTCTCCATTTTTATCCATGCCTTGATTTTTGTTGATGTTTATAAATGCCATGTAGCATTTTCATTGAATTTTGTTCTATTAAGATTATTAAAGAGTGGTTTTATTTCCAATTCTGTGCT
This sequence comes from Pachycephala philippinensis, assembly GCA_013397055.1. Taxonomy (NCBI): domain Eukaryota; kingdom Metazoa; phylum Chordata; class Aves; order Passeriformes; genus Pachycephala; species Pachycephala philippinensis. Next base: position 25,446 of record VWZT01015183.1, read on the forward strand.
GCATAATGCAAAAAATCCTTCCAGTCTTGATGTTATTCACAAATTTGATGTGTACTTTCATCCATTAATGAAAGTCTCTCAGAAGAGAAATCCAACCATGTGTTGGATTTGCTGCTGACGTTTCACATTTCTCAGGCGTGTTGGATGTGGCTCTATTCTGTCCCTCTTTAAAAGGGTGATGTAGATTTCTTTTTTTCAATAAATCCCTTAATTTCTTGCTGAGTTTTTTTGCTTCTCTTTGTGGGGGTAATAGTTGTTATATTGGAACTGGATTAGCCAGTCTCATGGAGGTATTGTGGCTAGATCAGTAATACTTCACCTCTTGATCTGTGGTTGTGAAGGTATTTGAGAACGTCTTGGACATTGGTTTCATGTGTTTAATGGATGGATATATTTACCACTTTGAGTTTTGTGATGTAGATAGATTCTTTCTTAATTGTAGCTGGGCTGTACTAGGGATTGACAGACATGTTACAGAATACTCCTGTAGACTTTTCTGAAGGGTAGAATTTTTAGTAATGCTTTTTTTTTCAACAACACTGCTGAAGGAAACAGTGAAGAGTTAATGTAGATTACAGATGTGTAGGTAGCTTTCAGTGTTTAATTTTGTTATGAGGCTTATATAGAGCAACTAGGACTGGCTTGAGTAAGATAAAAAGACTAAGAAGCTGCTTTAAAATGACAGTTACACTGTTAAATGTTTCTTGCTCTGGAGGAAGATGAAATGTCTATGGTTGACAGAGCTTGCAAGATGATTTTTATGTAGGAAGTGGTATTAGTCTGTAGTGCTTTTTCTTGTCCTAGTCTGTGCTTCAAGCCCGTATGACAACTGTTTGACTTCAGTGAGCTCTTGCTCTGTGTTTCCTGAAGGATTGCTCTCTGAGGTAACAGTTCGTTTGTCTATGACTGCTTGTTTGGCTGGCACGTTTGATAGTGAATGCTGGGCTATGCTGGCCAAACCTCCACGTTGAGATGCGGTATTTTATAGGCAGGGAACTTTTGTGTGTGTCTTTGGTTGGGGTTTTTTTGCCAGAGCAGTTAAAATTTTGGAGGTTTTTGTTTTGTATTGAAGTGTATTTGTGGTAATACTGCACTTACATGAATTCAGTTGGGGAAATTTAAGTTAGTGTAAAGCCAATAATTGTGGCACTTATTCTTTGCAGATTGACAAAATTTTAGTCATAATGCTTCACAGATGCAAAGAGGGGTCATTTGTAACAAACACTTCTGTGCCTGTGGTGAGTTTTATGGGGCAGCTTTGTCAGAATATTTATAAAAGTGTTGTGCTATGTGCTTAAATTACAAGGAGTTTGCATTATTTGTTGACATGTGGGAGTCTGCAAAACAGTTAAAATAGTTAACTGTTAATAGTTAAAATGCACATTGAAGGTGCCTCAAACTCTAATTAAAGGCTGCCAGAACCCACCTCTGAGAGGATTGCCAGCCATAATTGTCGTTTGACATTCTAGAATCAAATTTAATGCCCTAGTTTGAAGTATTATTGTAGTTTTCTGGCTAAAGGGAACCATCTGAAGTACTTTCCTGTGAAGGAAGTGTACCCAAAGGCCACTTGCTATCCAGTTGTCAGGACTATGAGTTGACACGCTTGGACAAATTACTATTTGAAAGTGGTGCCATTTAGTGCAAAACAGTGCCTCGTATTTCCATTATCTGTCCTCTTAGAAGGCTTAAGGAAAAGAAACAGCAACATTAAATGTGCTATACTTTAATAATATTTGGTTGTGTTTTTCTGGGAAATAGAGTATTTTTCCTTCCTTACCCCACTTTTAGACCCAAGCAGCCCATTTTTTAGCATCTGCATCCCACCCATTTTTTGCCCCTTAAAACAAAGCAGCTGCTGTTGCCTGTTGGGCTCCTGTTGAGCAGCTGTTGGTGCAGTGTTTGCAGCCCCCTGCTCTTTGTGGGCAGGACCACCAGCTGCTGCAATTGAAACCTTTCCAGTGGCAGTGTTGTAACTTGCGCTGGGATTTCTTGTGCATTATTCAGTCCAGCTGTTCATAATGGAATGATAGATCTCTAATAGATACTTCCTGCAAATTGATTTCAGTTTTGGTTTACCAGCTATATTTGTTCTTTAATTTCCTGTGTTAATCATAATGTTTACATGCGGTGGTAATGGTAAAAAAATAATATTTATAATTTTTTATCGTTACTTTTTAACTCCATGTGGGATTGGAACGTGACTGTATTAAGTTTTCGGTTTGATAGCGTATGATTTTTGTACAGCTAGAGATTGTGAAGTGCTATGTCGGACAAAATACTAGCCTAAGCAAGAAATTCAGCTTAGGAATACGCTGGTGTAGGGAGAAAACCTTGCATGTTACTAACAAACTTCATTATCCCCAGTTTCCTAGTAATTAAAAAAAATATTATTTAGCAGGAGTTTTAGGTATATTTTTTCAGGGAAGTGTTATCATGTCACAGTTGGAGAGGACTCAAGTTTATGGTTTTAATGCTCTCTTTTAGCTAAAGAAAGGGAGAGAGAATGGATACCAATATATGTTGAACTGTGTGTTAAAAACCCACAAGTCTGGTGAAAGAAACTACTTGAAAAAGGCCTTAAGGACACTTTAGCCTGCCCAGGGCTACAGACACAGGGATAACTCTGTGAATCTGAGTAACATAAATGTCTTCTTTTCCTAACTTAAAAATGTAACCATAACAAATACAGGATCCTAACAGTTGTAGTCTCATCCTATTTTAACTGTGGCAGTTTATTTTTAAGGATTTTTTGTATGGTTCTTCTAGGACTTTCTACAAAGGTTTTTTGCAGGTTTTCTTGATATTTGAGCTGTGTATTGGAGCATGACTGTGATACGTGTTTGAAGCTATCAGTGAAATTAAATTCTGGCACAAGTTGTAAAGGATTTTTTTGTTGTCTTGATTTTTCTGGTTTTCTGTTGGTAACTGTCAGTATTATAGAAAAATAATTTTGCAGTGATTTTTTGTTAAGTCATGTTACTGAGATTTAAATTATAGTCTAGTTGTTTGGATTTGCATATTTTAGTGGTTTGAATGGCAAATACTACCTCATAACATCAACTTAATACTGTATTGTGAAGCCATAGATGAAGGCCTAGTGTGCATTTTTCTTCAGATTCTTGTCTTTCCTACAGAATAGCAAACAGATGCATTTCTTTTTCAGACTTTATTTTTGAATGAAAGTGTTTGTAGAGGTTGTTTTTCTTTGGCCTTTCTAATAAGGGAGTGGGCCAGAGACCTTCAATAGCTACCTGTTTGCACTTAGGAGGGTCTGTCTTTAAAAAATAATTTGTGAGAGCAGGAATAGTTGCATGGTTAGGCAATACCACTTTCGAAATTTGATATCATATACTGCCAAATGGAGTATTTCTTATGTGTTTTGCAGCCCATTTTGCGTTGTCATTTTGTGCCAGTTTGAATTATTATTTTACTGTACATAAATAACTAAATAATAATTTTTTAGAAATGTGCCTGTTCAGTGTGATATATTGATCCAGGAGGTTTTTTCCCAAAGAAGACTTTCAGAAATATAGGGTGAAGCTTGTAAAAGGAAGATGCTTGTGTTGACTAGAGTGTTATTGCTATTTAATAGCAGTAGCTGTATATCTCAACAGGTGACTTCAAGAAATGTTTTGCTGTTACTTCAGTGTGAACTTACGCTCCCTCCCCTCTAAAGGTAACTGTCCAGTTACATTCACACGAGTTTGATACGAGGGATGGCCTCTCCTGCCTTCAGCAGTGGAACTGTGGTCCCTTGTACAGAGCAACTTCTATGTGTCATGAATTGTTTGCTAACATCTTCAGGGTTTTAAGATGCTGTTCCAGGTGACGTTTCTGACCTAACAGCGTTGGCAGAATAGCTTCTGTGCCAATGAAGTGACTGTTCAAGTGTAGTTCTGTGTTTTAGCCAAAATGCTGCCTCTGTAAATTTGCTAGATGGAACTGGGGTGGTTAAGCGTGGGCACATGTTAGCACTTCTAAATCAGAAAGATGGGGCAAACAACTGTTCTAAAGAACTCAAACAAATGCCCAGGTTAAGATGCCTTTAGTGATGCTGAAGGTGATCCATACTTCTCATTTTTAGAGTGACAAAGTACTTGTTACTAATGAGCTACTGCAGCAGTCCAGTGGCAGCTTGCTCAGCTGCTCTAAGTGCTGCTCTCTAAGGTCTCCATTCCCTGTGAACAGTAGGTAACACCGTGTATTGGCTTTGTGTGGCCGGGTTTTAGGGGCTTCTGTTAGAATCTGCTGTGAGAAGCCCAGGATGGACCTGCTGCTGGCCAAGGCTGAGCCAATCAGGAACGGTAGTAACACCTCTGTGGTAATATATTTAAGGAGAGAAAAGTTATTGTGCAGATGTATTTGCAGCCAGAGAAGAGCAGGGTGAGAATATGTGAGAGGAACTGCTCTGCAGACACCAAGGTCATTGCAGAAGGAGGGGCAGGAGGTGCTCCAGGTGCCAGAGCTGAGATTCCCCTGCAGCCTGTGGTGAAAACCGTGGTGGGACAGGCTGTGCCCCTGCAGCCCCTGGAGGGCCGCAGGGATGCACCTGCAGCCTGTGGAGCAGACGTACATCAGAGCAGGTGGATACCTGAGAGGAAGCTGTGAACCTGTGGGAGGCCAAGGCTGGAGCGGGTGGTTCCTGGCAGGGACCTGTGGACCCATGGAGGGAGGAGCCCGTGTAGAGCAGGTTCCTGGTAGGACTTGGGACTCATGCTGGACTAGGCTGTGCCTGAAGGAGTCAGATAGGAAAGGTTCATGGAGAACTCCATCCTGTGGGAGGGACTCCACACTGGAGCAGGGGAAGGACTCCTCTCCCTGAGCAATGGCAGGAACAACATGTGATGAACTGACCATAACCCCCATTCCCTGACTCCGTGTGCCACTGGGGAGGAGGTAGAGCTAGGAAGAAGGGAGGGGTGGGGAGAAGGTAGTTTTAAGGTTTGTTTTTACTTCTCGTTATCCTGCTCTGATTTTGTTAGTAATAAATTCAGTTAATTTCCCCAAGTTGAGTCTGTTTTGCCCATGATGGTAATAGGTGAGTGATCTCTCCCAGTCCTTATCTCAACTCATGAACCTTTCACTATATTGTTTTCTCCTTTGTTTGGTTGGGGAGGGCAGTGATAGGGCATCTTTGGTGGGTGTTGGCATCCAGCCAGGGTCAACCCACCACACACCTTCTGCAAAAACATGTTGGACTGGCATTGATCTCGTTGATCTGTATATTGTGTTTTGTTAGTCCTAAACTGATAGAGGCATTGTGTGTACATAAGAGAGAGCCAGAGGGGAATGCTAGTAAGATCAGGGTCTGGAGAAGCCCAGTCTTAGGAGGCTAGAAGAGGCCTTAGCTGTGCTTTTTCTTCACTCACCTGGGAACCCTTTCTTCATTTCTATCTCCTCTGGTTAGTAGGTGTCTTGCATCTGTGGCACTTGCAGTGCAAATTGATAAAAAGGGATAGTTTTGATTTGGACAGTGTGCTGACATCAGTGGTGGTTAGAGGTATGATTATTTTTGACAGCAGAGCTCCATAGCATGCCTGGTGTTGGTATGCCCATATCAGTGGGTGGGATGATTTAATAGCTGGGCTGTCTTGTGTGTCTTCACACAGTCTCCTGGGAGGACCTTTAACAAAACGCCTGACGTGGGCAGTGGCCCCTAAGTGGGCAGCACTGTGTCTGTGAGGTCTGTTGGTGACAATAGATGGTCTGATCACTCCCTCCTATGCTTGAGACAAAAATCAGCCTGAGGAAAGAGGCGGTGTTGTGTGACCATTTGGTATGTGGAATACTTTTAGCCCCTTCGAAGGTAATTTTTAAAGAAAATCATAATAGCAGGCAAAAGGTTGTGGTTTTGTTCCACGTAATATCTATACCAGTGAAACTGCCAACACTTAGTATTACTTAAAATATCTTAATACTTTGCTTACTTTACAAGAAATATTTTTATTGAGAAAGCTAGTGCCTGAATTTGGAACATACTGCCTTTTGTTCTAAAAATTCTGAAGGAGGATTCAGCTTTGCAGATTGGGTGATGTCCTAGAACTTGTACACATGGGATTATGGGAAATCAGAGTTCACTATATATGTTTTTGGGATTTGGTCCTTGATACTTGTTTTCTAGTAGCTGTGCTTATTTTGCAGCACTTTTCATCTTGCTGGGCTGGCTTGTAATGAAAGGTCTTCAGCCCCAGAAGGAAGATGCATTGCAAATTAGCAACTGCAGGACAATAGTTAGAGCAAATATGTTATTTCATCTGTCTGTTAGTGTATATGACCACAAAAAGTATAAACCAATGGGCCTCATCCTGGTTTTGGAGCACAGGTTATACATTTATTCAGTATTTTATTCACGTAACTTCTGTGGGACTGTTCTGGTGCTCTTAGGATAAGAGCCAGCTCCATCTTATTTTTAGTACTGAAGTAATTAGGGCTTTCTTCTAGTAATATTTTCTTAACATGCTGCAACATGATGGGATTATGGGCTTGATAAAAGCACTGTATCAAAAATGTCCAGCATTCCTGTAGGGCTTGCAAAATACAGAATTCTCCAGAAGAGACATAATTTGGACTTGCTGGATAGACATGACAATGTTGCATTTGACTTCTATTGAGCTTTGTAATGAAAAATTATAAATTGATTAGCAATTAACTGCTACAGTGAAGTAAGTTTCTATAGCAACAGGGCAATGCAGGGTACAATTATTCAGACTGCTTTCCTTAGCAGATAATTTTTTCTTACAAGCACTGAGTTTACACTGTTGGACTAAAACATTGTTTTGTTATAGCAACGGATAATCCTCAGCTTTTGCTGCGCTTGCCTTTTAATTTTTTTTTTCCTTCCTAAAGAAATAACTTTTCCTCTTATGAGCTGAAAAGGGAATGGGGGAAACTTTCTGAGATAGATAGCAGTGTGGTAGACTGGTGTAAACTCAACCTGCAACTATTTGCCTGTATGTTATTAGTATAATGAATGGAGTTATACCGCATATATTGTTATGCAGTATGAATTTCTATTTCACTTCTTCCTGTTGACAAGTCTACATGAAACTGAACCTGCTCTAATTTAATAATAATGGTGATCATATAATAGCTTGCAAATTTTAAGGAAATCAATTTAGATAAGTTGTGATACTGATTCCCTGAATCAGCCAGACTTCTAAAACATTTGTTCTTGTTGTGTTTAAAGTCTATTTTTTGGTTTCAATACTTCTGAATACCTTTAAAGAGAGGAATATTATACTTTAAGCTTCACTCTTAAAGTTGGAAAACATTAGGGTTTTGTCAAGGGACTGCAGGCATTTGGGGTTTTTTGCCATAGAACACTCTCATAAAGCCCACTTTTCAGTGTTACTATGTTTTGGTCTTTTTAAAGTTAGAGGAAATGGAATTTGAACAGCTTCAGTGATGAAGCTACAGCAGTCTTGTTTTTTTAACAGCACTCTTAGTTTTGTGTTAAGTATTTTAAAGATACCTTGGATGTCTGGTCACTTGAAAGAAAAAACAAAAGCACTTTTTGCTTTTGTCAGTCAGCCTCAATGTTTGCTGTTGATAGGTGTGCATGTATTGCACAGGTGCATTTTTCCCAATATTGTAACAAAACCATACCGATGTTTTAGAAAAGAAAAAACAGGATTCAAAGGTAAAGTGAAAGTAAAGGCTTTGAAGTTGTGACTGACTAGAACACTGGTCCAACAGGTCAGGTAACTTGTGTGTGTGCATGGGGAGGAGGTGATCAACTCAGAGATGACGCTACCATTGAGTCATGCAATGTTTCCAGTTTGTTCCATGTTTTGGGTGCCATCTAAAAGCAGTCTGCCAGCTCTAATTTAACTAAGTGTTGCCTTTAACAGGTATGATTTTTTAACCAGTTTTGCTTGCAGAGCTGGGCCAATTTAAACAATTTCCCAGTGAAAGTAACGTACTAAGTGTGTAGTAAGTATTGCAGCTGAGTATGTGAACTGAATGAGAACAGCTGCTGAATTGTGTCAGAATGTGTGGTTTTACTTGGAATCCATTTGGTATTTACATACCTATTTTCCTTATTTTAATTTGTTTCTTGCATCTAGTACATGTATTCTTATATCTCTTAAGCTCATCTGAATCATGCCTCACTCAGCGTTAAAAACAGGTGAGAAAGGACTGATTATAAGTCTAGGCAACAGTGTGACTAGACTGTAGGAGTAGGAGGGAATAAAAGGATCCACTGGAGGATAAGGAGCAAGAAGGAGATCAGAAAGGTAACTATTAGTTTTTGACTTTAGAGCTATGAATCTGTTATAAGGTACTAAATTGTAACTATTGAGAAGTGAATTATAGTTAACTAAGCATAAATATTAAGTGAGACTTGCACAACTTAATTATGAAGTGTAGTTAAGGAAAGAGATAACTGTTACAGTACACTTCATTTTCTCAGTTCCTCAAAAGTGAAGAGACTAAAATGTGTGCTTCAGTGCCTTGCAGTCTTTACAGAAGGTGATATGTTCTTTACACAGCTTGTGACAGTCCATAAGTAGTATTCCAGCATGAACTTTATTTAGTGCCTGTGAATATTTGGAATGCTCTGTGCTATTCTGAAATCAGTTGCTTTTTAATTCACTGTATTCCTAACAGTGAAAATTTCTGCTAAAAACCTTCTGACTGCCTTTGGCTCAGTGACAGGCAGGTATTTTCGTAAGGCTTATCCTGGATTGTATTCAGATAGAGAAAAATATGCAGGAGTGCTATTCAACACATACCCCACCACGACAAAAAAAAAAATCCCCTTTCAGTTTTAGCTCTTGAAATTCTGACATTGTGGACTTCTGTGTTAAGGGTTTTTTTTGTTTTGTTTTGTTTTGCTGAAAGTAAAACGTTGTCTCCCTGTGGTGAGAAAACATTAATGTATAATGTGTATATATAGGCAGCTTTATTTGAAGTTCAGGTGCTCAGCCTTTCTAGTGTAACACTTTGATAGTAAGGGAAGTTGTAACTTACTAAGTTCATGTCCTTGCAGGAAGTGGGAATTTAGATCCATATAATAGATATTTAAAATGAGGGAATTTTAGAACTTGGCAATTCTGTTACAAAATGTTGAGAGAATTAATAGAACTCTTTATATCTGAGACAACCATTGGGAAGAGACCTTCAAGTTGAGGTCTTCTAGGAGTGGTTTTGGAAATAATTTAATTGGTGACACTGATACAGAGAAGCAAGAGCACGTACATGGTGCTCCTAATAACTTTGGGAGGCATCACTGTTCATAATCAGACTTACTTTATAAGGAGAAACAAGCTGATGTCACAACCATAGATGAAGTGAAAATTCATTGAAAAAATACGTAGGGAATTTCTGCTTCAGCAATAAAACTGAAAAGATGATAACCAGAGTGTAGTGTTGATTACAAGCTGAGCCAGCTTGTGATACAGCTGTTAAAGGCTGGAAGAGATAAATGCAATTCAAAGATGTATCAAATGAGGTTTACCAATAGAAATAAAGAATGTCTTTAGTGCCATTGTACAAGGCATTGAGAAGATGGCTTTAATACTGTATGAAATTCTGGTTGCTTGTGTCAAAGGTGATTTTTAACTCCTGCTACTAAAAGAGGATGGTGTCTAATGTAAAACAGGATAAAGAAGTGTGTGATTTTACTTTTCTGAGCAAAGCAGTCAGTAAATATCCTTTAAGTGACACTAAAAGGAAGAAGAGAGGAAGGAAGGGAGAAAATAAATAATACAAAACCTTCCCTGGATGTATGAGACATTACCAGATCTCCCACAAATCCCAGTCATGCAAAATTTACTATTAATTTAGAAGGATCCTGCTTTTTGACCAGCTCTGCTGTAAGCAGTTACGAATAGTTGAACTGCAGAATGAAAATACTGTGGTGTGATAGGCTGCAGACCCTAAGGGAAGTACAGAATAGGTTTTAACAAGAGGCAGAATGTTTCCTCCAGAAGCTTCTTAGGGCTGAGCCAGATGAACAGAGTGAAGAAAATTTATTTTTAGTGATACAAATCCAACTCTCTGTGTGGTACCCAGTGAGGCCACCTTAGTGGCTTTCAGATCAGGAGAGGAAATGACTGTAAGAGACTGAGGAGCTGAAGGCAGTAATGTTCAGTGAAAAAATGGATGTACAGCTCACTTGGCAGATATCATGGAAAGAGCGGGAGATATTTAATGGTAACTAAATGGATGCTAGAGTATCTCAGTAGTTTTATGGGGAAGGTTTAGGAGGGGATTTTGTATTTTGTGTATTCTTGGAGGTGGTTTTCTATATTCTAAGTCTCCATTTGTATAGCAGGCATTGAAGGTCAGAACTATTTCATTCTGTCTTTAACCATGAGCAGAATAAAGGATGAGATTTTCTTAATTGTAATGTGCATTAATTTGTTGCAAAAAGAGGTGATCAGACAGCACTTTTTTTTTTAATCGTATGCTGCAGTGAGACTGAAAATGATGACCAGTAAGCCTGCTTTTTTTCAGGTTTTCCTAGTCTATTTTTTATTTATTTTTATATAAAATTTTACTATGCTGAGGTATTTGGTAGGTTGTATAGGAATTGGAAAAGATTCTGTGTGCTTAAAACAGATGTTTTCTCATGATCCTGTTTGAGAGAAATGTTTGAAGAAAGATCTTTCTTCAAGATGGAAACTAAAAGAAGCAAGCAACTGTGCTTTGGCTTTGCCCTGCTAGTGTTAATCCTAGAACTTCAAGTTAGCCTGTTACCTGGCCCCTCTTGCACTGGAATAGAATGGTTTTCCACCAAGGGAACAAGCTTTAATGCAGGAAACAGTCTTTCCCATTCAAATATACTCTTAGAGCAAATATTCCTTTCTGACATGCATGCAAACCCTTCATTCACAGGGGAGAAGATAGTGTCAGATAGAGACTGCTGTTCTAATGTAGCTCCTTATAAATTGAATATACTCCTTTCCTCACATCTGAGTGCATTCTCTTTATTTGGTAGCTTTTTACGTACATCTTTGGCAAAGAAGTTTCCCTATTACCCTGCCATTTTAAACAACAGCAAAAATCCTTTAAGGTTTGTAGTATAAGGTGGTTCTCCACTATGAGAATGGCTGCTTCACTCTTTGGAGTACTTTAGGATGTTAATGTATCTTGATCAATATGCAATGCTAAACAGTTAAACGGAATTTCAAGTAGAGGCTCAGGCCGCTTGGTTACCATGGCAAACACAGTAGGAAATTCATGCCAAAGTTTGGAAACTAAGATACTCAAAAGAAAACTTGTAAACTGAAATAATCACTTTGGAGAGCAACTATATTTGTTTATGTTTTATTAGAGTCTGTTTCCCAAAGAATACAGTTTTAAAATCCTATTTTATCAAGCAAATCTTAATTGCCAGTCCAGAGTTTTGCACAAAGGAGGCAATATTCACAAGCAGGGAAGAGTGAGATTCTTTGTTGGCTTGCCCTCTAACTGTAAGGGCATTGAGTGAATAGAGTAGCCTCTTGGAGACAGAGGAATTGAATTGCTTAAGTACTGTAATCAAGGTTGACATATTTTCAGTGTGCACTGCCTTGTTTCACAGATGACTCAGATACTCTTGTCTCTCTAAAATTTGTCTGTGGTAATGATTGTATGTATGTTAGATCATGTATGTATGATGTGTGTATATATGTATGATCTCTATATATTAAATGGTTTGTCTCTGTTCCCTGTTACATATATATCCTTTAATTACTTGTGTATGTTGAAGATCTTGCCATATTTAATTCACTTTCCCACAGTTGTTTGTCTTAAGGCTTGCTACCTGTAACCAAGATCTGTATGTGAGTATTTTAATGGGGTGATTTTTGGTTTGATAGGTTCCCTGTGTAATCAGCTGTCTGTGAGCACAGTGTTTGGTACTGCAGTCCTGTCAGGGTGTTGTGGCAAAATCTGATCCTGTTGCATGTGACTTGCTGTACGGTTTTCCATAGGTGTGGGCACATGCAAATCATGCAGTTGTTTTTCTCTTTCTGAATGTAAATTAGTATGTCTATTTCCATGTATCTTCTCCAAAGTCTCATTCCCCTAAGGGGAAGCTGTTACACAGAAAGGCCAATCTGTGGCTTGAGGGAGACGCTACTTTAAGACTTCCTGAAGATCAAGGTTAGAGCTGGAGTTGGGCAGTGTGATTATGAGCACCTACCCTAACATGTGACTCTACCTCATCACTTTATGCATTGCATAACCTGGATTGGAGATTATGGTAGACAGTTGGAGGCTCAGGGAAAGCAGTTTAGGTTATTATTGAGAAACTATGATGAATTTGCCTGTGTCGTTATAACACATGGTCTCTTGGGAAGGCAGGCTTGATTGGGAAGTAGTGTTACTGGAACATGAAATGTTGAAGGTGATGGAACAAACAGTTTATGAAATAGTGTTCAGGAGTTCTTCTTGTTAACAGTAACTGTTACATTGAATTACAGGTTAGTCTGCTTTTTGCTGACCTCTTTAAAAAGGACTTACTGAGCATTTTATAATTAAAACAAAAGTAGAACATAAAAACATCTGGAAGATTATAGTAGGGCTTAACTCAAAGGAAAGTAAGAATTTGGAGGCCACAGGAAGAGAAGAATTGTGCTTCTGATTAGCCACAGTAAATAAAACTGTTTCATCCCACTAAGTTTAACATATGGCAATTTATAGTTCTGTGGTAGATCTGTAACTTCAGGAAAAGAAGTAAAAGGGGAAAAGCAGCAGAAGTTGAAAGTGGACTGGTTTGACTGAGTAACTGGCAAGAGGCAACTGTAGGAAACTTGGGAGATGCAGCTGGGCTGCTTAGATTGTACGTGTTCCCACTAATCCCTTGGTGGCATGCAGTGGAGGAAAATACTTGAGTCAGTTTGGAGCCACTACACAAAAAGAGGGGATTGATATTGCTGATTGATTTAATTGATCAGTACTTGAGTTCTAATAAATATTTATTTAAGAAATGGAATGGAGAAGAATATTAGAAACAAGAATTGAATAAATCATATTGCATTGTATAAATCAGTAGGTCCATCTGTTCATTCAGGTCTGTAAAAATGTATTATTACAGGGATATTTAGAGAAGTGGTGAAAATTGTGACATCTGAAAACTTTTGTGTAAGTACTGAGGCCAGGACTGCTTATTCTAGTAATCAATATAAGTGCTATGTGTATAAGCAATGTTAGACATCATTGTCTCTTTCTGAGCACAAGACTGTGTTCAGTAAAATCAGAGAGGAACAAAATTCAGAACTGACAATTTTTTCCACATGTTAACTTCTCAGGGTACCTTGCTTCGGTAGTGTAAGTGAATAATGAACAGGAAGTGGAAGTTAAAGTCTGGCAGTATTTGCAATTCCATACAGTAGTTAATGAAAAAGAAAATCCTGTAAGGGTTATTAAGCTTCCATATTTGCAATTTAAATGGCTTAATGAAAGAAATCTAGGATGGACAATAATCCATTAATGCAGCTGACTTCAAGAGTTTACTTCTGGAACATGTATCTGCCACTGTTGAAGAAATGGTAATAGAGTAAAAAGTCGTGGAGAAAAAGTCCAGTTTGGAGTCCATGATTCTGAAGTGTGTATGTGCTATGACTTGTTAAATCTGTGTCTTAATTGTTAAGCCAATGAAGGGGAGACCAGTATAAAAATGTGACCTGTCACCCATGGTTTATAAATAGCCCTGAGAGATCATTATTTTGAACTTAAAACTGCACAGTGAGATGTCTTTCTTACATATGTTCTTAAAAAGAGCTGAGTAGGGGGAGAAGAGGAGGAAGGTGTCTGCATCACATGCACAACATACGTGATTCTGAATTAGGTTTCTGCTGGAGAGGTTTTTATCCAGCAGGCTGAGTTACAGTTGAGCCAAAGTTCTGCAGACCAGGCACTGGGGAGAGACAATAATGCTGATATCACAGCTTCTTCTCCCTTCTTCCTATTAAAAAAAAAGCAACTAATTGCTTAAACCAAAATAGAACATCTAATTCAGTTCATGTCCGTTGGGAATGTGTGATACAGTGACTTTATTCAGAGTTGTTTGAGTTTAACCAGCCTGTTTACAGATTTAGTGTGACCAAACACATAACACTGGAGTCATAGTCTCAGTTTTTATCAGAGTTGATCATGTCATAACTGGCACCCACCATGAGGGGAACTTTGCAGAAGGAACTGTGGATACCTCTTTTGGTAGCTCTTCTTCAGTTTGGGTTTCTGAGTGATTGTTCAGAGGCTCGAGAGCAAGTTAAAGCTCATATATTCTTTTTGTCTCATAGTAAAGCAGTGTTGTGCAAAGTGTGTAATTTAAGTGCTTTTAGTCAGCAAAGGGAGCAAGTTTTCTTCTGCAGGTATAATAAAAAATTGACTTCGTTAAATATGGAGAAACAAACACCTTTTGAAAAGTTACAGTGTTATGTCACTTGCCTGAAGCTTTAGTGGTTTGATTATAGCTGAAGATTGCTGGAGTTGCTTGAAGTGCTTCCAGTCAACTTTGTGCAGTGGGCAGGCTGTTGGGTTTCTTTTGGAGATGCTAAGCTCTCAGACCTTGTCAGGACTGACCAGGACGTGCTCGGGAGAGCTGTGTCATGATCAGTTCATTAGAACAATTTGGGTCTGACCTGGCTCTTTGAACAGCACTGTCACAAGTTGTGTGTTTTGGTCTTCAATCAAAAGACGCAGTGTCAGCATGGGTGAAAATTTTACCAAGTGAGTAACATCTTGAACTGAAGATGCTTTAAGTTTCTAAAGGAACAGCTTCAGGGACTTGAGACCTCTTTTGGGTTGTGGCAGGTGGAAGCAGCAGTAGCATTCTGTGCTCAGAAGACAGAGGGATTTTTGTGTGGAGGGGTTCAAAACCTTGTTTCAACTTCCGTTAAGCCTCCCTGGCCTGCAGTGGTTCAAATGTGTTAATATTCCTGTACTGTTTTAGTTCCCTTTGCTCGGTCTTGTAAACAAAGAGTAAGTTGATGCTGTATACACCTGTGAAGTGAATGGGGACTTGCAAACAATTTTTTTTTTTTTTTTTGAGTCTGCTCTTCTGGGGTTTTGAACACCTTTTAAAAATAAAAATATCTACTTTTTTTTAGGGTTATTGGTAGACTGGTGCTTTCACCTTAGACGACTTCCAAAAGAATGTGCTGATCTATACTGTAACCACAGAAATGTTTTGGTTTATAGCCTTACTAAAATGGAGTTAACATTGTTATGGTAAGCTGTAAATCAAACAGTCCTTTATGTGCGTTCTTTATGGTGTTCACATCTACTTTCTTGATCTTGCCAATTGTATAACCATCAGTTCAGTTAATAGGACATAGATTTATTTCAAACCAGTGCGTGCTCTTTGCTCTGTTTGAGTGCTTAGAGTAATTCTTCTGGAAACAGAATATGATTATTTTATTGGATCCTTCAGGAAGCTGCACTGATCTCTGCCTAAATATGGATTTATGTCCAGTTATCTGGATTAGAGCTTTTCTCTAAATGTAGGTGGTCATAGTTGTCTGCTGTATGAATAAACGCTTAAATCCTGTTAAGTTATGTTTTTCTCCTTTCAAAAGTCATGTATGTCTCGTATGGCCCCAAGTGGGAATTAAATCTAGAAGGGAGAAGAATATCAAGTAGCTTCCCAAAATTGCAAGCGGCTTTGTACAAAATTGATCTTTAAGACTTTGTTATGGATGAATTGTATGGCACACTTGAAAAAAAATTAGGTTAAATAAAATTACTTGGTGTCCCTGTTTTACTAGCAGAGCTGTTCTTACAGAGTATCCTAGAAACTGTCACATGCCTTAAGTGTTCCTGTTCGGCATTTAATCAAGTGCTTTGTAACTTATAAAAAACCTTTTGCAAAGATACAGGAACCCATTTATGAGGAACAGTATTGCGAGTGGC
The DNA here is from genome assembly GCA_013397055.1 of Pachycephala philippinensis. Lineage (NCBI taxonomy): Eukaryota > Metazoa > Chordata > Aves > Passeriformes > Pachycephala > Pachycephala philippinensis. The sequence continues at coordinate 41,295 of VWZT01015183.1, forward strand.
AAGCTATTGATGCTTCAATTCATGGAGTTGAAAGATCAGCCAAATTTTAAATGCAGAACTAAAAATAATATTTTTATTGAGGTTTAGAAATGTGACTTTAATATAAAGCAGGTGCATTGAATGCAATATAAAGACCTAAAATTTCCTTAGCATTAATAGCTTTGCAAGGCTCAGGAGACATTTAAAACTACTCTGTGTACACACACAACACCTATTATGCAACCCTTGAAACTAAGCACATCACTCAGGTATGGAAAAAGCAGCTCTTATTTATTTAAGAAACTCTCCTTACATTTAAGAAACCTATTGTGGCTATAAGTAGGGCAACTTCACAAATGGTGATTGTCTACTGGCTTTTTATTGAATCCTAAAGAGAATTTTTACTTTTTTTTTTTTCCCCCCCTTTTGGTTTCTAAGCGAAAGCTGAGAAGTTTTTAAACTATTTTAAGTTTACTGGGGGGCTTCTGAAGTGAACTTGTGTTGACTTGTGCACTACCTGAAAGGTTTGTGAATCTGAAGGGATGCTGGAACCGATGTGAGTTGTTGCCAGACTTTAAACTTTTTGCTGAGAAAGCCAAGTCAGCAGTCTGTCAGCTTACGTGCAGTTATATTTGTAGAAGCCAGTTTGCTACTGACAGGCTGTGGCACTGTCAGCTGCACTGAAGAGTGTTTTGTTAGGGCTTTATACTTGCAGGAAGTGTTGCCTGTTGTGTATTTTATATAAACTAAGCAAAACTTTTGCCCTACATCAGTGGTTTTTATAGGGAAAGACAACCAACTTGTTTCTGGAGTTTTTTTGCTTCTTGAAGTTCCTTTAAGATGCAAACCAGACCTGTTAAGTAAGCTGGGAGTGGCCCTGTTGCTGCTGCTTTGGTTGGTCCTAAGTTTAGGATTCCAGGGCTGTTCAGGTTGGAAGGGACCTCTGAGAGTCTCCAGTCAAACCCTGGCCAAAGCAGGGTCAGCTGTGAGATCAGACCAGGTTGAAACAACAGTGGTGTAACTACAAATTATTCAGTTGCTAATATTAAGTGATCTGTATTTGGGATATAAAACCAAAAATTCTGGATATCTACTCCTTTGGTAATAAAGTAATTAGAGAAATTTCCAGTGTGAAGTATTGACGCTGGTATTTCTGGCAGAAACTTGTGTACAGAAACAAGGAACAGAGTTGGCCGGAAAATTCTACAAAAGTGCCTGGGATAACTCTGCTTTCTTGTGTTCCTCGGCGTTCTCTGTCCTTCATCTAGCTCTGCAGGAAGGAGAGACATGGAGGAACAATAAACAAGTTTCATTTTCCCTGTCCTTGTTAATGCAGTGAGCAAGTCAGGGAGGGCTCTGTCCTATTCACAGCAGAATCTGTAAAGCAAAGGGCTGCAGCAAGGGTTGCCTTGCCTCTTCTTTCAGCTAAGTTTTAGAGAGCATCTGTGAAGTTCAAAGAAATTAACTTAGTAATAATTCTAAGAGTTGATTTCTTCTGTTACTTGTACAGCATTATAACAAGCACAGCTTTCTCAAATTGTTCTGTTTCTAGACCAGGGACCATTAAATCCATGGACAGCAAGGTGTGGAAGAGATAGCAGGTTACAGGCAATCAATTATGCATTCCAAGCTCCAGAAATACTGAGGAAATTGTTTTCAAAAGTACATCGTCTTGGTTCTGTGTGTCTTCTCTTTTATTGTGCACTAGACAGCCAATCTATAATCTGCTGTTCAAGATCAATTAATTCTCGGGACAAGCGAGATTTTCTTAAGAGGATTTTTTGGCAGTAAAATTTTTATTAAATGTTTGCCTTCACTGTTCTGCCTCAATCTCACTTACAGCTATGACCCACTGAAAGCCAATCTCCTGGCAAATGTAATATTAAATACTACTAAGTATCTAAAGGAAGCTTTTTGATGAATACAGTTGAAATTACCTGAAATAAATTAATAAAGTAAATAATTTAATATCTCAGCAATGTTTTCAGCTTGGAAAGAATTGTAACATATATGACACATTTTATTCAAGTAAAATTTGCAGAAAGCTGTGAATATAAGTTAGGAAAAGAAAAGATACAGCAAGAAATAACATCTGTCAAGGAGTGTGATTAAATGCTGACTTAAAATAATGTGATTCACTGTTTAGGCAATCTTATTATGAAAGCTCTAAGTCTTGGATCAATAAAATAAATCTTGGCTAGATATTAATCTTTGGCTTTGACCTTAGAATTACATACAGCTACAGAACCAAGGTTATTGATGCCCATCCTAATCAGACATTTCAGACATCAGAATCTCAATACTTAAATACTTGCTTCAGACTAAGGTACCTGTTTTTGGTTGGGTTTTTTCTGCCACTTTCTTCTTAATGTTTATGCAGTTAAAGCTGTGATTAATATGTTCCATTTGACTGCCCTTTTACTGGAAGTCATGAATCCAGGGTGAATGGGCTACTGTTAGACTGTTAGGTTATTTTATTTTTCCTCCCTCCCTCCCCAGCAGAGTGGGAGTAATTTTGCTAAAATAGTGTGCTGTGAGAGTTAACTAAATGAGAGTATGAAGTGCCCTGCACAGTTACATGGTTCATGTTTTATTTCTAGAGTATGAATTCATCACAAAAACCTAAATGTTCAATTTTTCTTCTGTGAGCAAGTGTGAGGTTCTCTTAAGGTAGAGTTTTAATCTGTTCAGAGACAGGACTTGGAAGCTGTTGATGCCCAAGGTACACCAATTTTGTTCAGCTGTGTCACTGGCACTCTACAGGTGTGTGAGGTTCCTGTTGCCTAAAAACTGTTATTCCTTGTCCCTTTGCCCAGGGGTATTTGCAGTAAGTACCACTGTATGTTGGGAGGAACAGACTTTTAGCACAGGTATCAGTTGGCCAAGGTGCCAGCACCAGAGCCGTGATTAGCTGAGATGTACTTCAAGGCTTGCACAGGTAAGAGATGATGGTCTTGATTCCTTGCCTTGCATCAGCTGCCCCATTCTGCTTTCAGTCGTGATTACTGAAAGTGTTGCTCTCATCATGAATCATCCACAATTGAGTAAGTTTCTCAAAGTGGACAAGCTGGAATAGCGCTGAGTGTTTTTCAGAAGAAAATTTTCAAGGCATTGGGACAGGAAGTGTGCAGATAGCTTGCTGCCAGCTGCCGTGGTGAGGGTGCCTGCTCCTGTGCTTTTAACCTCCGTGTCTGGCAACACTTAATCCCAAGATCTTTCTGGGTTTTTTCAAAGTACATCACCATTCTTCTAAGAGGGGGGCAGTTCATATCACCTTGTTCAGTAAAGAGTGTCAAATCCTAGGATTTGACAGTTTTTTATGGACTCAGATCTCATGTAAAAGCTTTTCTCTGAGAATCACATCTTGCACAAAATAGCAAATGGGCTTAGTGGTGAGCTAATGAAACGCCGAGTCCCAGGCGTGATTGAATTTTGTGAGTAAGCACTTTTCTTGTTCTTAGCAAAATCCAATAGCAACCTTCAACCATGCAGAAATAAAGAAAATGTCTCCTAGTTCCTGTACCCATTGATTCTACTCTCTTTCAGTTAAGAGAGATCTAGACCAAAGCAGTACTTTAGTGCTTGTAGATTTGACTTATCTCCATGAGACAACTGTGCTGTAACTGAAAGCAGTAGCTGCATGTAAATAAAAGGCAGGGCATCCCTGTCAGTAGAAGCCTGGTTAATTCTGGGTTGAATTAGTTTATTTATACTTCATTTAAGTTCAGACAGCATCTCACTGCCATCTGGTTCCCAGAGAACAGCTAGAATAAGCACAGTGAAGTCTGTGCTTAGATTTAATTTATCAGAATTTCATGTCTTGCTGGGTGTGTTACCACACAATTTCATGAGATGGGGAACTTCACTCACACTGAAGTTGTTGGGCAAGAAAAACAAAAGCTAGTGATGTAAAACCTCTCCCAGACAGAAGAGCAAGGTATAGTTTGAACATAAGCCACCTACTGATTTTTGCTGCTTAAAAAAGGGACAGTGGGGATTCAGAAGAAGGTGGTAATGCCTGTGTCCTCTGCTGGCTGGGAGAGTCTGTGGTTCTCTGGCCATTCAGTACGGTTCAGGCCAAGTTGCATTTACTTCAGAATGGATCTTTGTTCTTAGGCACTGAGTCTTGCTGCAACTTTTGTCCAGAGGACAGAACCTTGAGTCTCATAGGTTTGCTTTAATTCTGCATTTATTCGTGGTACGGAGGATGCATCTATGTGTTTGTGTAGCTTGCTCTTCAGATAGAAATGCTACCCCAATTCTGAGCATTCTCTCTTGACATCCCTTGTTCTGTAGTGATACAGGACAAGGGAATGTTACACAGTCTAAGACGTAACATCAAGGCCTTTAGGGTCTGATCTTTCAGCTTCAAATCACAGATTTGCATCAGCCTGGGAATGCTCTGTGGCAGGCATGTGCATTATCCTGCCATCTCCCAGTAGAATTAGTATTCTATTTAATTTCTCCTTGAAGAGGTATTGGTAACATTCTTTTTTAGCTTATAATGGATCTCTGGACTCTAGGGAGTAACTTTTTAGTCTGCTGACTTTAGAAATTGTAATACATCATCTCATTTTGGAGTTTTTAACCAGGAGGCCATACACCTGATTAATCACTGCTTTATAATATATGCTGCAAAACATAAGTGCAACTTTAATATTGTTGTGTATATATGCTTATCATGCATATCCTGTAGTTAAATTTGCCTTGGAAATGGCTCACCTGTGTAGCTAGTTAGGATTTTTCCCTACTGACCGGTCTAGTTTCTCTCTATGTAGCTCTATGAATACCAAAGATCTGCTGCTCTTCGGACCTTGTCCTCTAAGGTTTAATACTCTGGAGCAATTCTATTTTATGTGAAGCTTGTTTACTTTGTCTTTTATTGCTGGCCTGATTTCCTCTCACTAAGTATACTGAAAAAGTATATATCGAAATTAGAATCTGAGCCCCAAATCACAGCTACATCTGAGGCCTGTAATATTGTTGAGTATCTGCAGCTTTCTAATTACAGACTCTGAACCTAGTAAATAGGGAGGTTAAAAAACAAGCTTGAACCTGATGTATGATCTTGCATATTAAATGTGTGGGGTTTAATCTCTGGATGATGAAAGATTTAGTTGTCTGTTCAGAAGTGATATGGGGATAAACACGGGTGACACAACTGAGAGAGCATTTTAAATTGCTTTTCTGTTCCTTTTGATTCTTCTGACACTTAGTGCTAGATCTTAATTTGTTTATATTGAAATTCCTCAGTTTTGTTTGCACTTTTTTTGTCTGAGCTATATTTGAATTCTGTTTTCAGAAGCAAATTACTTTGTAGCTCAATGGTGTAAAATGTATTTTATAATCAAAGTATCAGTATCTGGAGTCACTGTTCCTAGAAAATGCTCTCCTAGGAGCTGGTTGATCATTTTTTGTGATTGTGGAGAACAATATCATTTGTTTGCCTGTTGTTAAAGGATAAACTTACAGTTCAAGAATTGTATGATTGAGAATACGGTATTTTTAACGCAAAATTGGTTGTACTCAATACTGAGAAAGTGCTACTAGAAAAGTAGAAGATACCTTGTCTCTGTGATGGCTCTTGTGGCAGGAGAAGCCTTCTGGTATCTTGAGGACTCAGGAGCCTTCGTGCTACTGAGTGGTTGTCATTGGTTTGTCACGTGCTGTAGGTGCAAAGGCAAGGGCAGGTGTAGTTTGTAGCAAATGTGAAAAACACAAATATTGTGTAATACAAAGAGAGAAACATTTTGATAAGAGCTTGGATGTCTTTCATAAATGCAGAGCTGCTTTCTAAAGTAGGGTTTTGTGATTGCATAAATTGTTGTGTAGTATAAACATTATTTTCAAATAGATGTGGTTATATGCACATGTTGTGATAAACTGTCTGAATTCTGTTTGCTCTCTTTGCAGGCTGCGGACTTGAGTAAACCAATAGACAAAAGGATATACAAAGGAACACAGCCTACATGCCATGACTTCAATCACTTAACAGCCACAGCAGAAAGTGTGTCTCTTCTAGTGGGCTTCTCTGCAGGCCAGGTCCAACTTATAGACCCTATTAAAAAAGAAACTAGCAAATTATTTAATGAGGAAGTAAGTAGAAATCTTAATATTGTTGCATGCAATGTATCTGTGATATTGAAGTTCCTAGATTTTCAAAGTTCAGTAGGTGTGGCTCTATTTGCCTGTGTAGCTTATTGTTCAGTCACTGCCTTTGTTTTTCAGCTGTTCCATTGGCTTGGAATGCTTATACAAAAATGTTATTCATCTTGAAAAGATAAAGGCATCTTGTGGGGTTAAAGATTAAAAATTAGGATTTTCTAGTTTGGGTAATACTGTAACTAGAGTTGATGACAGTTTACTGATGGAAATAAGGTCTACAAATCTAAATGCAGCTCTGTGTGTTCTGAATTCAGTTGTTTCTGAGGCTTCTGCTTGCCAGTGAAGAAGACTTTTAAGCCCCTATTTAACTATATATTATAGTCAAAATATTAAATAAGTTAAAAATACAAATTTTTATGGTCAGGACATTACAGCAGAGACTGCCTATATCAAGTATTCCTAAAGGCTTGCTTGGATAAGAGTAGGATATAGAGCTGAGTGCACAGAAGAAGCTGAGGGCTTATGAGGTCTTGGCCATGTGATGTTCGGAAGGAAATTCACCATTGCTTTTTCTGATGCTATGCAATAAGGAAAGATAAAAGGAGTACTATGGGGGGCACTAATGCCAAGTTACAGGACCACTGGCTCTCAATATCTGGTAGTGTTGACATTTTTAGAAGAGTAAGTGTCCAGATGCTAATGAGGAAAGAAATCTGGTAACTGGGACAATTTGTGACAGCATTTTCTGCAGGGGATAAGGCATGGGAATTTGGGTGGTCTGGGGGAGGTGATTTTCTTTTGGGGGTTGTTCTTTTACTCCTTTTTTGTTTTAATCCAGCTCTGTAGAGAGGTTTGCAGGTCTCTTGGTTGGTTTTTGTTTGTTTTT